>VZUI01037969.1:0-22676 GCA_013401135.1 Cettia cetti | reverse complement strand
GATGTCGCCTTGTTTTCCAGCCTTCAGCCTTGGAGTCAGAAATTTCATGTAAACAAAGTAATGTTTACAGAACTGTTATCATGTTTCTGTGAAAGGACAATTGATGGACACTTTCTAAGACCAGTGGAGTTGAAGAGGTTGAACCTCAGTCTTCCAATCTGGTCTTCTTTTTAGAAATCTATATAAGTTATAGAAAAAATTAAACTTCCTCTTTTCCCACTTCAACTCCATGGTTATCACTTCGTCTCCCTCGGGACAGCATTGCACAACATAGGGATCCATATACTTTCACTGTAAAAAGAAAAAAAATAAAAGCCAAAACACTAAAAAAACACAACAAGAGAACCCAACCCCACTGTAGGATAGAAATTGTCTTTTAGCAAAGCAGGAAAAAAGTCAAAAAGAGAATATGGGTTAAATGCAAATCAGTAATTGATATGATTTTAATCAGATACACCCAATCCCACAATAAAAGTGACTTGCCTTTTCACAAATGCGGTTTGAAAGACTAAAACAGGGTTGGGTGAAGAGCTCCTTTAATGAGTTTCAGCTAGTTGGTCTGTGAATATCAGTATGTATGGCCAACGATTTTTCTAATTCACAGAGTCACAGGATGGGTCAGGCTGGAAAGGACCACAGTGGCTCATCTGTGCTGCTCAAGTAGAGCCATCTGAGACCACATCGCTCAGAATTTTGTCCAGATGGTTCCTGAGTATCCCCAGTGAGGGAGACTCCACAACCCCTCTGGGAAATCTGCTGCAGTGCTTGCTGACCCTCACAGTAGAGAAGTTCTTCCTCATACTTAGGTGGAACTTGCTGTGCATCGGTTTCTGCCTGTTATCTCATGTCCTGTTGCTTGGCACCACCAAGAAGAGCCTGGCTCCATCCTCTGACACCCTCCCTTCAGATACTTATAGAGGCTGATGAGGTCCCCTCTCAGTAATTTCACCTTGAGGCTGAACAAGCCCAGTCCTGACAGCTTTTCCTCTTAAGAAAGATGTTCCAGTACTCTCATCATCTTTATGGCTGTCCACTGGAGCTGCTCATGTCTCTCTTGAACTGAGGAGTCCAGGACTGGACACAGAGCTTCAGATGTGGCCTCACCAGGACTGAGTAGAGGGGCAGGGTCAACTCCGTCAACCTGCTGGTAATGCTCTTCCTACTGCACCGTAGGACACCATTGGCCTTCTGGGCCACTGGGGCACTTCTGGTTCATGGACAGCTTGTTATCCACAAGGACACCCAGGTCATCCTGGTTTTAAGAATTGCTTCAGCTTTGTTCTCAGCATATATTCCAAATTCTGTCATTATATGAGTTTAATGGTGAGGTATTCTGATTTATATACACAGATAACTCTGTTTTTCATTAAGGTAACTAACACAAAGGCAGAGAATTGAAAGCAAATGTATGGGCCTGAACAACAAATAAAGCAGAAGCATCATTTTATTCTGCACTTCTTCTAAATTGATATGTTTGGTAAATATTCTTTCCCATTTCAAAAGTTTTTCCCTATCTTTCCAGCTATTATTTTACATCGGATTCTTTCTTTTCTCATCATTAATTTGAACATGAAGAAAGAATAATTTTTTGTTTTATTCATGAGAGTTGGAGTTTCCTTGAGTTTCAAACTCTCATTGGGACACAACTTTAAACCACTTACTGCTGTTGCAACTTCAGTCACTGAATGAAGATATTTTTAGTAACTTTCTTGTGTATAAGTAATGATACAAATTTATTAGCTAAAAATACTTGTATCAGTGCCTAAATATGTTTACCAAGGAATAAAAATCTCATTTCTTTTTCAGAAGTTGTGTAGTTTACCTACCTTAGGGGTACAAAAGTCCATCCTTGCAGGTGTGCAGGGATATTCTAATTATCAGGGTTAAAGGCTGGACAGAGAAATCTACAAGTTTATTTTTCACACATCATTTGGGTGGTGGTCATAGCCAAAGCTGGGTCATAACAGTAAAAAAATGCATTTCATGGTACTGAACTGAGACACTGACCTGTTTGGTGACATTCCTAGCACTTGCAGAAAGGTAGGGAAAAATACATCAGTACGCAGATATCCATACTTTCCCCCCTTTGGCATCTCATTTCTTTATGCCTACTTTTGTTTCAAGGAATCTACAGCAATGTGTCATGTTAGGTATCAATAAGGGCACACTCAAATGTGATGTGAATGTTAAACTATCCCCTCTTACTGTATTAGGCTTCACATCAAGGAGTATGATCTCCAAGAACATTACCTAGATTCTTCTTAAATAAAATTAATCTAAAGATATGCTTCAGAAGTGCATACAAAGTACATTTTAATTGCTAATAGATTCAGCCTGTGGGATAAGACTAGAGCAAGTCCTTCATACCCCTGTGAAACAGAATTCAGCAACAGGCATTTTTCTTGTAATTAAATAAATTGGGCAACCAGACTTCCAAGAAGGCTCTGGAAGATCCTTCAAGAGCACACCTATTAGAGATGGGAGAGAAGATCTAGAACTCATCAGCCCATACAGCACTGATCAGTGGCAGCTATATGAAATTCAGCTGACCTTCAGAGAGGAGTTGGAGGTATGAACACTGTATATTTGGGGCTTTCTGGGTACTGCTACTCCAGCCCTGCTTGATCACCACAGGCTACATCAGGACAATAAACCAAACCAACCACACTCTGAGATTCACACCTTCTACTAAGAGCAGGAAACTGAGGTGCATTTTTCCAATAACCATGCTGTTCCAGGTCTACTCTATGCAACCACAGATTTAATCATACAGTAAATGTAGAATTCCCATGCTGGAAGCACCACATGATTTAAACTCTTAATAAGACCTCCTTACATCCAGATAGATTATTAAGGATTTGTTCTTTCTGTGTAATTTTTGCTTTTGTTATTTGTGTTCTACTTTCTTTCTTCCCCTTTGAAGTAAAGAAGACTCAGTTACTGAATTCCAGTATTATTACTTTGTACAATTATAATACCATTGTACTTTCTCTTTCTACTGCAATAACTAGGAACTTATCTCACTTCAGATTTTTATGCTGATTTTATATGCTTACCTCCTACATTGATTATTTAATTTCTGTAAAGAAACATTATGGTGTGAACTTGTCTTCTAAATACTTTAGTTTAATACCTGTTATGGAAAAAAAAAAAGGGGACAGGTGGAAAAGACAAGGGAGGTTGAAGGAACTAACCAGACTTTAATTAAAAATCCTACAAAAGTACTGAAAATCATGTGAGTACCAATATTCAGGAATTTAGCAGTGTTTACCAGTGAACTGTCCTTTGGAAGACACAGCTATTCTATTACAATAGGTGGTAACTATTGTCTCACAAAAAGAAAGTTGCAAGGGAAATATTTTAGAGTGACCTCTCTAGCAATGAGAAAATATTTGGTATCATCATTATCACATTAATTTTCATCACCCATAAGGAATATTAACTGCTTAAATTTCACTTAATCTTTCTTATACAAAATGATGTCTGATACTACTTAACAGAAATTAATAATTCTTTTTAAAAAGCATTTAAACAGTGTATGGCTTCATATGCTATAGAGTCATTGCTTCCAATGTTGTTTCTTATGCAGCAGAATGTCTTTATTTCTCTGTGACAGTCTTTCAATTATGTCTACTACTTTATTTCTGAAGTTCCCAGATGCATAGGTGTATGTTTCCTATTGTTATTAATTAACACAAATAAGCAAAAAGATTTTATTAGAAATTGATATGGGTTAACCTTAGGTGGATTTCTACATATATTAAAATCTAGAATTGTTAAAAATTGTGTTTTACGGTATGTGATTTTCATCTAAGAACCCTAATTAAATGTTTTTACCTATCTCTAATGCAAATCAATACTTTTCTATTACAATTCCATTTTAAATATTTGAATAAAGAATATTTGTATATTTACTTGTTCTCTGAAAAGTTTCCATAAGAAGACCATTTCCTAGACACAAAAATCTAACAACAATTTAATTGCAAAGACATAAAGAAAAGCATATTATTCTGCATAGTAGTACATTATTTTTCAGCTTAATAACAGCTATGTACTAAAGAGATTGCTAAAAGGAAACAAAAGGATGCTCAAAATAATCTGCTTGAAACATTAGAAAAAAAAATTTGAAACAGCTTCTTCAATTTGAAACCTGTGACTTAAAATAGCATTAAAATCTGCTATGCTTCAAGCAATTTATGTTCAATTTCTACCCATACTAAAAAGCTGACACAATTTGATTGGATTATTATGTAGGTATTTTATCCATTTTTTTCTTTTTTTTTTTTAAAAACCAATAATATGTAAGTTAAAGAAAAAGAAGAAATAAATACTGAAAACCCAATATATTAGCCTTTAAAATAAGATTGCATTGCTCCTGTGAGCCTCCAACTTCACATATTTAAAAGCTACTAAACAGAGATTTTTAGGCCTTTTTATGAGAAGTAAACTCATAAAAACTTCCTTTATGAGAAGTTTTTAAAGGGGGTCAAAATTATTCCTTTTTGCGATATCTTTATTGAATTTTTAGACCTAATTTACATTTAAAACTATTTTCTTTCCTTTATCCTGTAAAAAAATTGTTTGAAATTTTATCTGTTGATAACAAACTTTTAATTTGCCTTGATGAAAACACTTCATGGATATTGAAGAGTAAATTAAAGAAAAGGTTTCTTAATATTTAATAAGAAAACCGAAGAAATCTGACTTTAAAATTTGTTGGCTATTGGTTTTGATATTTCCATGAGAAAAGAAAATAGCTAAATGTATTTCCATGGTAAATAGGTAAGGGATGAGAATGAAAACAAGTTCAGGACATTTTTCTTGACACATTTCACTCTGGGAATAGGACAAAGATAGTTGATTAATAGAAAAGCTGTAATTACTTGGGCATGAAGGAAAGTACACTTCTCAGAAAAGATGTCGTAGCAAAATGTTACTGCATGCAATTTTCTAAGGAAAGGTTACTATTTTTCTAGGCTTGAGACTGGGAAAAAGGGATTTTGATAGGATGCACATTTAAGATAAGGCTCAGGTAACTTGATTTAACTTTGAAACACATTCTTTTCTCTTGAGTGAATGGCACATTTAAGGCATGATGGCTCTGATAATTGTTCTTAGAAATATTGTGGTAGAGTTTCTTATCAATTTTTTAGTGACCTCTTAAAAAAGCGCAGTATAATGCAACCTTTCACATTCTATGTACTGCCATCCACATACTTGGTTTTTTTAGTTTCTACTCAGACTCTACCATTTCTTTGAATTGTTTTTTCCCATTTATATACACATAGTGAAAATTCTGGAGCTGTTACAAGAAGAAATTACAGGTAAGTAGCTTCTGCATGAACACTTCTGCATAAAACAGTTTTGAAACTCCATTTAACAAAAATTGTTAACAATATAGGACATTGGGGTGGGCGGAGAGGGGAGGTGCTGGCATAAACTAATGCCTGGAATATTTCTCTTCTCAAGAGTAGGGATTTTAGAAACCTACACAGGTGATTTTACAATCAGATAATAAAGGCTCTTCCAGGGCAAATCAATGCTTCTTTCAAAAAAGACAAGATTAGATGTCAGGGGCTTCTCAGAAGAGAACTTGACCCTACAGAGCTGGTAGAAACACTTTGACATTTCATTTTACCAAAGAGAACAAAAGAACCACTCTGAATCCAAATAGCTGGCTGTAAGTTCTGCTTGAAGTTCTCTTCTTTGTCTTATCAACAACTTTATTAACCTCTTGAAACAAGGAAGATGTCAATGGAAGGAGGTAGCTATGACAGTGGAATATGAAACTCTTCTGCACTAAGAGGGGTTTACAGTACTAGCAAAGAATTTGTCACTTCTGTGACTGGGTGTGAAAGCTTCGAGATTTCAAGTGGGAAGAACTGAGAATTTAAAATATGTTTCTAAAATGATTCCCTTTAGAAGGGAACTGGTCCTTGCAAATATAAAATGTTAAACAAAAGTAAATATCTGTGGTTGATTACAAGAGCTAAAAAAACCCGATTGGTGTTCTTTAAAATCTCAAGCTGCAAATTTGGATATGACATTGGAGAACAATTTTAAATTGCTCTGTCAGACACTGAAATACAATTTTCTTTAAAGATAACTATCTTTAGAGATTGATCTAGTTTAGTCTTCAGTAAAAAAATCATGGTTCTTAATTACTTATAAATAATTTAGGTGATACATGTTTGTAATGCATTTCAGAAGGTCAATTTCAATATTTATGTATAACATTCTCATAAGAAAACAAAGGACTATAACTACAATTTTAATCCTTCTATTTTGAAGACACATTAGATTTTCATCTAAGGTGTATTCTCATGGTGTATGCTTCTATATTTCAAACAGATAGTAAATGTTAAGATAGCAGGAGGTTCACCATTTGATGAAATTGATTCACTAATTATTAATAGACATATGCTGTAATCATGTCCTCTTGAGCACTGCATAAACAGCTTCTAGAATTTACAGAACCTTAAAACTAGATATGAACACTTGCCTCTGTTTCTCCATTTTTTGGCTAATTTTTCTTTTCCTGAAGGTCCCCCATTCAATCTCTTTCATTCCCCTTTGCACAAGAGTGTTCCACAAAATCAAAAGCTAGCTGACAGTTTGTTCTTCAAATGTGCTTCTGTATTGGAAAAGAATACTTGCTTACATCTGAAGAGGAACCTGTCATTATAATATAAGTCTATCTTCTGGACCTAAGAAATGTCATATTGCTTTAAACCAGAGGTCAGCATGACCTGAATACCATTTTCAACTGCACCAAAACCAGATACATGTGAAAGGGTAGAAGAACAAAGGAAGCACAGAAATATTGTCTGTGAAATATATTTACTGTCTTCAACAACCTGCAATTCAGTCTGAAGTATTTGTCACCATGAATTTCTAGGAAAAGTTCTCTGTGGATTTCTTTTCAATCAATTTGTTTGTCCAGTCATTTCAGGTACATGTAAATAAATGTGATATCCACAACAGTGGTGGGAAGTAATTCAACTGCTTAATTACAGTTCAACTTATTTTACTTGCTTTGCATCTGTCACTTTGTAGATTAGTTTGATTTTACCAATTTCTTTTACTGGAATGGAGGGTGAATAGCTAACACCTTTTCTTTTTCATTAAGTTCCATTTATTTCCCTTTAATGATTTTCAAGCTAAATGAAAACCAAGTTTATTTACAAATTTCTTCATATAGTAAATAACTTCATACATTTAATCAGTCTTGCTGAACTTCTGACAACTTCTATGAACTTGATTTAAGGTTCAATCAGACTGCACATGTCATTCTAAGTGTGAAGTCAACTATAGTGTGATAGCTCTCTCAGTTTCATTCTCTTTCTAGTACTTCCGAAGATTAAATTTGCCTTTTACATACAATCTTAAAAAAGGGGAAACAGTGATTTCTCATTTATCTGAGATAAATCGAGAATTAATACACCAAAAGGATCCCAGTTTTCTAATAAGCAATCTTATCCAGGATGGGAGTCCATAAATTATTCAATGGAATCATCATCAGTGGAACATCTCAAGTTCTTTCTGGTCAGCCAAGAGTACTAAGCTCTTCTATTGTACTTAGACAACTTATACTTCTGACTTAGGGTGCAGGTAGATGTACTGAAGAATGATATCCTAGTGCCTCTGTCATGGTCCAATTAGCCACAAAATTTTTTTAGCTTAGAAGGCAAGGAAAGGAAGCACCTCCAGATTTCTGCTTCTAATTTTCAGAAGACATGAATGAATCACTGAATAAAATCAAACTTCTCTTAATTCTGTTTGCTGCAGCCATGTTTTGGAAGATACTTAATATCATTGGTCCAATTTCCCCTGCTCCATCTCCTAAAGAGGTACAGAGAGACCTCTGTCTCTGCAGCCCAGAGTTAGTGAGCCACCTGAAGAGATAATATACAGTGAATAAAAATAGTGATAGAAGCATCAGCCTGATGTGTCTATCTCACATTTAACCCCAGTTTGTTGCTCTCAACCTGAAATACATTCTGGGCTTGGGTGTAAGGCCAACCCCCTTGAACACATAAGCATGCAACTATTAACTGTTGAACAAAAATGAGCTGGCAGCTCTTACTATGAAATAGAATGGAAAGCTTTTACTGTTTTATAGTAATTCTGAGTACAGAACTATCAAAATAAGCAGAACTGATTTTTTGACTGATGACTAAAATTAAGCAATGAGACATCTCAGTTGTAACGTATAAGATACTTGTAAATTATCAAACTTAATAACAGTTGCTAAATATGGCATTAATTCAGAGAACATCCTTGTGCTTAAAATCGTATTCTTATTAGCATGTTATATTCAACCACATCTCTTCCAGTCTGTTTTATCACAATAGAAGTTCATAAGAGAACCAATGGTTAAATACCTTTCTATAGGCAGCTCATTGACACTTTGATGTGAAATATAAACTACTGGCTCACACCTGGCAACTGAGAAAATCAAAACTTGCTATTATGTAACTTTGTGACAGATGTGGATTTGTCCTCCAAGAATTCCTCTATCAGTAGAAACAGTTTGCTTGTTTTGAGATGGGTATATATTTATATTTAGCAAAAGTCTTGGGAAGTGCATGTGTAGATTCAGCTTGTGGACAAGCATTTACAAATACATTGAATTTCTCGTCCCATTACTTCGTTACATTAGGATTGATAACAAATTTATTGAGAATACAAGGATTGCCCAGACTGAGGTGTAATGCAGGATTTGTGCAAAAAAATCTTTCAATTCCTTCAGCCTTTCAAACCATAAACAAAGTGAACAAAAATGATGGCCTAGGACCTTACACTACAGTTGATGTGAGCTAATTCTCTCAACCATTATCAAGCCTCTAGCACAATGAAATAAAAAATAATTGCAGTTTATTTTTTTACCAGAAACTGTAGTTTCAACCCAGCAATATGAAAGATGAAAGACAAAAATTTTGTTCTTGGGCATCTCACTGCTCAGTATCCTGAGCTATCAGAGGTAGTAAGGATTTCATCTACTCTTTGTTCTCTTCCTTTGGGGTTTCTTCCCTCTTACTTGTGGATTAGCTTTACACCTTGTATGAGTTTCTAAGTCACAAGATTTACCAGCTTCTTTTCTTGTAAAAGACACTGTACTGGTTCAGAAGTTCAGGATTTACTTGTAGAGCCAATATAGAGGCTTGTTATACCCATAAATTCAAAGTGTACTAAGCAGAATGCAACCAATATTTGGGGTTTTTTTAAAGACCTAAAATAGCCTACTGAAATAGTTAAACAGTGACAATGTATAACATTTTCTAACAAAGTCAAGAAGTTTATACACCGTAAATAATAGCGAAGGGTTAAATAGAGGTATGCAGTACAATTTTACAAACAGGGTACAGAAAAATATGTGAGTGTAGCAAAATTTGCAAGATAAGAGCAAAGGATGTAGAGCAGACATCAGATGTACCTTGAGAAATAGAAGTCATCCTCTAGAAGCAGTTGAAAAGATATCTGATGGACAACAAAGAAACCTTTGTCTTAAAATGAAGGTAGTCTCTATGGGGTCCTGATGAGATTACACCCTTATTTTTATGAAAGGGGATAGGACTATAGAAAAGTCAACAATAAATGAGAAAGGATGGGGAACAAAGATGATATTCTGCTTCATGTTTCCCTCCAACTTGATCAAGGACCTCAGCATGAGCTCCAAGGTACTGTAGATCCACAGCTGTAAAATCTCCATATTTGCTCTGGCCTTCTAGACTTGTTTTGACTCAGAGAAACAAAACTATCCACTGCAATTAAGGTGCATTCAAAATTTGAATTTCTACAGTAGTGTAACCATATCCTTTAGGTTTATTCTATATTCATTTCTCAACAACTTCAAATATACAGCTGGAATTTTTAATTGCTGCTGATTATTATCCTTGTATAACAGGCCTTTCTGTTATAGCCCAAGATCACACCCTTGAGTGAGAAAATAATCTTATAAATGTATTAGGAATGTTACCCCCTCATGTGCATGACTTGAAATTTATCAGTACAAAATATCACTTGCCCTTTTACTGTCCAACCACACAGTCTCTTAATAACCTTTTGGGATTCTTAACCATTAACCCTTTTTTTGCCACCTTAATTAGCATAATGTTTTTATCAAAAGCACCTCAGTAGTCTCTCCCTTTCCTAATAATATTCAATATGTTGAACATTACATCTTCCAGGAAAAGTTCCTGTGCACTGCTTAGGATGATCTCCTTTTACTTCAAAGACACCTGATCCTTTTGCTCTAAACTACTTCCCAGTTGTGCCAAGATTTTCCCTCTGAAAGAATAATTGCCTTGACAGAAAAATCTGAAAAATATGGTCTGGGGAAATTCAGGGAAGTGTATCATAGCACTGCTAAGGTTGGAAAAGACCTTTAAGATCAAGTTTAACCATCAACTCAGCATGACTTCTATGTTCACCACTAAACCACGTCCTCAAGTGTCATGTCCACAGGTTTTTTTCTGTACTTCCATGCATGGTGACTCCATCACTTCTCTTTGGGTAGTATGTTTCAATGCTTGGCAACCCTTTCCATTAAGAAATTCTTCCTAGTATCCAATCTAAACCTCCTTTGGTGCAATTTGATGCCATGTCCTCTTTTCCTGTCATATGTTACTTGGGGAAGAGGCTGACACCCACCTGACTACAGTCTGCTTTCAGGTTCTTTTGTAGAGAACAATAAGGTTTCGTGTTGGCTTGGCAGGGCTGGGTCAATTCCCTCTGTGAATCATCATCACAGAGAATTAAATAGGAAAAAACTATGAAGCTGGAGAGTTGGACCCTTACAAAAAAAAAAGGAATCTTGTAAAAGAGAAAAAATGTTTTGACTTGGTAATACCTGTTATTATACAAAGACTTCACTCCAACCTTGTTTCCAATGGTTTTTCCCCCTTCTCTTTCGCTCATATTTCTTCCTGCTTTTCTTTACAGTCAGAGCTTATCAGGAGGAGCCTGCCAGGAACCGAAGTCCTATTTATACAAATCTTGGAAGGAGGATAATAGAACAGATGACCGTGTTGAAACAAGCATAAAGAAAATTGAGAGGAAGTGCAATGCTCTTCAAAATGGCAAGACAGACAAACACTAGTGACCTTCATACAAACTGTCTCCAAAGCCAATGCAGTTACACCAGAATGTTTATTTTTAATTTTGTTCTCTAATAAAGCAGCAGCATTTTCCAATCTCAAAAAAGTCATCTCTATTTACTCAGCTGTATTATTGCTATTAATCATTGATAGATTCATACAATGTTTCACAACTAGAGACATATTCTTAAAGAGTTCAGGTACAGAAGACAAATTATATACTGATAAAGCAACACCTGAGAGAATCAGGAGATATTACAACAGAAGAAACAAAATATATTTCCAATGAAGTATTTCCAAGAGGGATTAAAAGAGAAAGATGTTTTTCAGTAGACCAATGTTTTACTTGGTAATAATTACCTATATAGTTCAGCAGCTGACTGAAAAAGTTTTCTTTGGTCAAACAAAAATGCTGATAATTGTAAGTCCAACAAAACCATTATGATGAATTAACCTGAAGGAAAAAAATTCCGATTCAGTCTTATTTCTCTCGTTTGTTCTTTTTCCCAATTTTGTCTCATAAATACCAGCAAATACTTCTCTGACAGTCTCAATGGCATACTATGAAATTAATTGTTTCTGTTTAAAGTGATGTCTTTTTCATTCCACCATGAAAAATTGTTTAAAATTTCTTGAAAGTTTTTTTGTTTGTTTATCTCCTTGGATTGAATCAATGTCATCATTTTACACTTTGCCAAGTCTTTCATAACATCATTTTAATTATATTATTTAGGAAAAAAGAATAAAACCAGATAATTAAGTTGACTGAAGTATTTTTTTCTTCTTACTGTTATTTAGAGGAGATGTGAAGCAGACTCAGAGGTAAAACGCAAAGGACTTATTAGGTTGGAATTTCTGTGGCACAAACAAAATCCAGGACAAGAAGTATAGAAAATTAAGCGTTTCTACCTAAAATGAAGAAATATGAGAAGTTTGTAATACCGTCAAGATCTGAACTGTAGTAGAAGGAAAAAAAGGCTGCAGGCAGTAGTACTTTTGCTGATTGTTGCCCAGACCTTTCATGCATGTTAAAAATTCCAGCCATTTCTTAAATAAAGGAAGTCATCACCCTTTCCTAATGCAGAAAATTCATTTCTCAGCCATTTCCTTTTATCTCACAGTGTGAGTCGCCTGTTCTTAGCAGAAACTTCAAAAACACTTATCTTCTGAAAGTTCTATAGACTCCACAAATTTTGAACAGAAGTTCTCACAAAACTTTCCTTGCTCCGAAAAAAACCCCCAAAATTACCTCCAACACAAAGCAGAGGCAATATTTATACCTGAATAAAAACAGAGATACAAACATAGATTTTAGAGACATACGGAAAGTGGTTTCCATCATTCAGTATAGGAAAAAAACTATAATCAAATAGAGTGGGCCATGGATTGATTCCTTCACTTGTGATTATAGCAATAATTGGTGCAAAGTGTGTGAAAAAAAAGAGTTTCTTATAAAGCACACCTCAAGTTCATTTTCTAAGGAGAGCTATCTTTTCTACTAATGTGAGCATGGATCTTCTGTGAAACACGTATTACAGTAAGACAATAATTTTTTATTTGATAAGCGCAATACTATACTGTTTGAACACTGAGTACTGGAATATCCCCTCAGATTTTTTTTATTAGTGTAATTTGAGAATAGCTTCATTACAGCACATGTACTCATAATCATGTTTAATTTTGCAATCAGAAGGCAAGGCAATAATTTTAAGAATTAAGGTAATTACACTACCATAAGAGAGGACAAGACTATGTTTACCCATCCCTATTCAATGTTGTTTCTAAGAGGGAAGAAGATTAAAATATTAAATTATCAATGTATTTTCCTTTCTTTAAAATTCTGTGGATAATACTGACCATTAAGAAAAAACACCTATTGTGTCTATTGAGCTAATATAAATATTAATAAATATCTAAGCATATCCCTGGGAAACTGAAACAGGTAAAATTATTTTTCTGAGGGTTTTTTGGTTTTTTTGGTTTTTTTTGTTTTTTTTTTTTTTTTAAGGGAGTATTAATGTACTTAAAAAAATCCTTCTTGTTTTCTGAAAAAAAAAATTACCTAGTTTTTTCTGTAATTGAACTTAGGCCTTTTTTTATCTTCTGTCTGCATACATAAAGCACAGCTCTGTGCTCTACCTGGAAAGTTTGACCTCACTTCCAGAGATCATACAGTTTCTTTTACTGTTGATCTCCATGTTCAACCAAGCTGATCTTCTTTCCTACTTGCTTAGGTCACAGGGGAATTGCTGGCTTGTGTGTTTCTCAAAGGTTGTTCTGCGACATTGACCAACATTCGTGGACTCCTAAGTCCTCAAATGCAGATACCCAGAGCACTCTGCTACATAGCTCTATGAACTGCTTAAATTTTGCTCTCATGAAGTCCAGAATAGCAGCTCATTTTCCCTTTTTTTCACTTTACATGGAGAATTTTTGACTCAAGAATTTCATTATCACTGTGACTAAGACAGACACCTACCATTACATACCTCTTTATTCACAGACAGAAAACCTCAGAGGGAATCTTTTCTAGTTGTTATTTCAATTACCTGAGACAAGAAATTATCTGCTACAAGCCTGAAATATTTCCAAGACCTGTTTATCAAAGCACTGTGATATTTCCAGTTGTGTCTGGGAAGTTGAAATTTCACACAGGGACAAGGGCTACTGTTGCTGAAATTTCTCCTAACTGGCTATAAAATAACTCATCAGTGCTTAAATCATGGCTGGGTGATTAGTACTAAACATTCCCTACTACATCTCCTTTGTTATTCATCCCCCTAATACTTACCCAGAGGCTCTCAACCACATCAGTGCTAGCTGTAAGAGCTCTACAGTCAAACCTTTCCCTTACATCTAGTACGACACCTCTAACTCACCTGCCCTGCCTACCCCTCCACCCCATTACTCCTGCTGTGGGACTCATCCCATCAAATTTCACTGGTACCAATATCATAACTCTTCTATATATATGTAAATACTAAGACCAAGATGAAAGTTCAGATGAAATATTCTTGATGTACTGACAGAGCTTTGAGGGAAGCCCCAAGAGGAAGAGTAAAATGTATCCAAATATACATTCCATAAAAATAATTGGTACTGAATTTTTTTGTCATGTTTTGGGTTTTTTTCCCTCCTGCCTGTAATATTCCCATGATTACAGTTTTCTGAGTATTCCTTTTCTAGTACCAATTAACTCTAACTTTTAATGTTGACAACTTCTGTGTTCATTCTCAAAATATTATTTTACATAATATCTTGTGTGGTTGTGTGTTGGGGCAGAAATGTCATATATATATATGTCATATAAGATATATATTTTACATGTATATTACTAACTAGTTCAGCATTCCTATTTGGTCAAAATAAAGCAACAGCTTTTTTTTTTTTCCCTCTTCTTTTGTTCATTTTGCCAGATATTTCAACTTAAAAATAATTAGACTTTAAAAGTCTAAGTGCCCAAAGTATTTTAATTGAAAATTTAGCTTTATAGTTTTCACTTCTACAGAAGACATTTCAACTTAAGAATAAATTTACTTTTAAAATCTAAGTGCCCAAGGTATTTTAATGGACACTTTAGCTATTCAGTTTTTACTGGCATAGAAGTAAATAATATATTCACTTGAATGAGAAGAATAAGTTTCTTCTCATTTTTTGTTCATAAGAACATGAGACCTTTCTACAAGTTTTAAATTCATATATAATTAAAATTACTCTATGAAGTATCCAACTGTTTCTATATTGAGAAACAAGGCTTTTAATCTTACCCAGACTATTTTTGCTCTATTTACTTTCCTCAAATTTCTTCAGCTTGCAATAACTGAATTTAGACTGTGAATGTTGAGCAACTACCAATTGCTTTAAGCAGGAAAATTAAAAAAAATTCTCAAAACCATCACAGTGCTGATGCTGGTCTTGACAGATTTACTAAACTTCTCCAGCAAAAGGAGTAGAAATCTATCATTATATTAAAACAGACTTGATTGAATGAATGACGGTTAGTCCATACTGTGCAACTAAAAATAACGCAACAAGAAAGGCAAGGGGAAATAAAGAACTTTTGAGTTTTACCCTGACAGCATTCCTTAAAAGCCTGGTTGCTGGGAAAAGTGCTGGATGCTGTCACTCATTTTGTGAATCTGCCTCTGACCTTCAGTAGAAAAGAAAGCTTTGGAAAAATACTCCTAACAGAAGTTTTGAGGTAGTTGATGCTGCCCCTCCACCAAACACAGAAAAAGTATCACCCAGTTTTCTAATAAACTATGGGTCTCTTGTCACTGCATTATAATGTCAGAGGAGAATCACAACATGGCCACACACATACACTGTGTAAAGAGTGGGGTTGAAAGTTCAACTATCCTGAGGGTTGAAAGGGGAAATATCTTCCTATTTATTAATTCTACTAGCACAGCAGGTAAGTCCTTTCCTTCTGGTGAAAGCTCAAATGGAATACTGTGTATTTTGTTTCTTACAAAAAAACTTCAAAAAACCCTGTGCATATTTACCAAAATCCACAGATACAACTTATACCATTCTATCATCCCTTGTAAAAGGCTTTGTACTGACCTGATGGTGCAGAATTGTAGGACATGATGACATCTATGTTGTCCAGAGCCGCTTTTAAGGTGCTTTATTGGTGGTAACAATCAAGGGACTTTCATCTTGCCTGCTTCAGTTTAGGTCTGTAGATAACTCGTGGTAAGGTCTGCTTTAGGTTGCATAGCAAAGGGT
Source organism: Cettia cetti (assembly GCA_013401135.1). Taxonomy (NCBI): domain Eukaryota; kingdom Metazoa; phylum Chordata; class Aves; order Passeriformes; family Sylviidae; genus Cettia; species Cettia cetti. Next base: position 6,846 of record VZUI01037969.1, on the reverse strand, counting down.
GAGAAGTTGTATTAATCAGGACATACTGTTATACAGAGATTTTGAACTTTAGCTGGAAGTCAAAGAGAAGGAAGCAGAATACAGTAGATAACATAAGAAATAAATCCAAACAAATGCAAAACTGAAGAGGAGGAAAGTCTCGTTACATCACACATCTTCAGGTAGAGGAGTTGGGACAATGAGGACTTATGGTAACCCTGCCATCACCCCTATTCTTCTTTGGAAAGAGAGATGTCAAACTTAAGACCCAGAGGGACAATGGAAAGGCAGTTACAAAACTGGGGAAAAGGGACAGATAATAAAACTGTACTTAAATCAATTGTACATTTATAATTTGCTGGGCTCTTCTGTACAAATTTTGACCGTGTTCACATTATTGTACTGAGATTTTTACAATTGTTGTATTATGATAAGGGTGTTGAAATTTTAATTGAAATAAGAGCAAATTTTTGGTTTGATTAACAAGGCATGGGGTTTCTTTGCCCCTTTTAGGATTTTGGGAAAATTTTATAGAAATTTAAATAATCCGTTCATGTCCAAATGAAACACTAAAAATGTCATGAAATTCATCTGATATTATTTATGCTGCAAGTGAGGGTCATATGCCATTATATACAAGATCATGGAATACCAAATATGTAAAACAATTGCTCTATTTGCTGTATACTAGTCAATAGTAATACATAAGGCTGCAGGAGTACTGAATATTTTAATAAAGCTTTCTAAGGATGGGAAGGCTTGTTGTAACGTCAAGGGGGAAAAAATTAAAATTCAAAATCATACATTCTAATTTAATGGTAGCATTGTAAATTAAAGAAGAATAAGATTCTTTTACAGGTCTTGCATCAGACATAATGCAAGACATAACCATCATCTGGGAAACATGTAATGCTTGATTTAACCGTGGGAAAACTGTATAAAAGGCCAAAATATCTATAGTGAAAAATTGCTTATAACCTTAATTTGACATGGCAGAAGTCAAAAATATTTACCCAAATCTTAAGAACCTTTTTAGAATAACAACATTTTTATGATTTAGCACAGTCATCAGTCTCATCATCAAACCCAAGAGTTTGCATAGATCATTTTCCAGGCTTATTTCAAGTCTAGTCATGAGTGTTATGTGGCAACAGTTCCAGCACCTTATACCTGGAGAAGCACTGAAGACCACATTGCTACTTTGACCTTTTCAGCATTCTGTGATTTGGACAACCATCTCTGTTCTTTACAATTGCATGACCCTGTGAGTAACAGCAAACATCTCAAAAAGGTCAAGTCAGCATAGGTAAGTTCAGTTTGACAGAATAGGCTAGACATTCAAACCTAGATAGAATCTCTACCATAAAAACATTTAAAAGAACTTCTGACTACTACAAGTAGCATCACAGTACATCCCCAGGAGTGTTAAAAAAGTTTTGGTTGAAAACAAAAAAAAAAAAAAAAAAATTCAAGTAAGTGATTTAAAAAAAAAAATCACTAGTAAGTGATTTGAATTCCCACAGAGAGTCTGTGGTGCTGACCCAGGTAGTAGAATTGAACCCATGGGTCACACTTTTATAAACAGTTCTTCACCTTGCAAAGGCTTCCTGAATAATAAACGGGGAGAGTAAGTTATTTAAAAAATTGAACACAGTGTAATAAAATGGCTTTTAGGCTGAATTTCTGTTATGCTGTGATCTAAGCATAGATATTGTAGAACTCTTTTTTTCTTAGACTATTAAGACCATTCTTTGACATTGAATTTCTCTCTTCTCTTTTCTTTTCTTTTTTTTTTTTTTTAATGGACGTGCCCCTGAACTCTAAATGAGAGCAGACATATCAAGATCCTTATTCTTCAGTATAATGCATTACAAATATACTTTTAGTCCAGAAGTAAAGATACAGCTACTCAGAGCAGAGAAATGTGAGAGCTCAGCAACTTATACAAAACCATCTTTCTTTAATATTCAATCAAAATTTGAATATCAGTACTAGAAACAAAGGCTGAAGAAGCCTTATGAACATATTTATCATTCTTGCTATCAATAGTGTCTATGTGGACCTTGTGGGTCCTAAAGGAAAATCAACTAGTATACAAATTTTATTTTTATTTAATAATTAGAGGGAGGACAGATATAGATGGCATCAGGGTTGAAGATTGAGACTGAACACTGCCTAAGGATGATTTTCCACGAGAGGAGTCTCTCAAGCTACCACAAAGTTTTTCTGAGGGACAAAGAAACATTGATAAGAATGTGAAATGTTGAAGTAGAATATGCATTTCTTCCTGGTTCCACCTTAGCATAAAAATGAAACAATGTTAATTGCTCTGTGCATCAAATCCCTTAAATCTTTGGACAAGATTTCATTGGGCAGGACTTGCAAACTCTGTGCCCTGGAAGGGTGTGAAAGAACTTCTTTCTCTTCTGTGGTACAAGTGAGGCCAGGTTAAAAAAAAATGTAGTTTTTTTACAGTTATATTTTTTTTCTTTCATTTCTCAATGTGGAGCATAGTAATACTATGATACCAATAGTTGATGCAAAGGATTTAAGAATAAATTTTTTTTTCATCTATACTTTCCATATTCTGAAATTTGGCAGCTGTATAGCTTAGGCAATGGGAGATTTCTCAGGGTGCCTATCTTGGAAGAAATGTGTACCAGCATTTTTCTTCAATTACAACTATAGGTACATGGGCTCAGTTCCTTAAGGAACAGCCCAACCAAATCTTGATAATCACGCATTGAACCCAGAGATATGATCTAAAAGTGGAATTCAGAGACACTTATAAAATCAAGTATAAACAGGCTTTTATGCTAAGTGTTGTGAGTTCTAGCTAACAAAGCTGAGTGGCCTTTCTAGCGTGCAAGCTTTTTCTCATGAGGAATTCTCTCTCTTCTTAAAGGCATCCTTATTTGATATTAATGTTGATGCACATTTGTTTGTCTGTTTTCACTTATGGTACATCTATTCTATGTTCTGTTTTGTTAAAAATGTATGGCTAACCAACAGAGAAAAGAGCTGTCTATTTTGATTTCTTGGATCATACAGATTTCTCTGCAGGGAAGGGCCAGTAATTTATATATGAGGCATCAAGGAACTACGTTTGGGAGAAGTTTCTGGAAAGCAGTGAATAGAGAAAGAAAAAGAAGAAGAGAGAAAAAAATTCTCCCACGGCAACGGAAGAATAGAGCAAGAACAAGAAGCAGACAAAAAGAAAAAGCTGTGAGGCTAACAGATGCACAAGAGCAGGCTTTTAAAAACCCTCCAGGGGCAAGTACTTGACAGTTTATTTCTAATATTTCCAAGATGGATAGCAATGTTCCATCAGTTATGGCATTAAAAAGAAGAAACTTCTGTTCAGCAGATGTTTCTGCCCTTGATACTTGAAGAAAATAAAACCAATATTTCACAATACTGTAAACTAATTAAGTGTAAAATTAGAACACAGTTAGTTTTAAGATGAAACTAAGGAGTAGCTAATGTAGGAGATAACTGAGGCATTTAATGATCTTCAAACTACAAACTCCTCTTCTACAACTTGGAATGGACATCATGTTGAACTGTTGGCCTCTCATCATTGTCCAACAATGTTAACAGTAACATATCCTTGAAAAAACTCCAACAGCAGCACTTCTCTCAGCCTTGTGAGAATTGGTGCTTTCATAGTTTCTGTAAATGGTTCCTTTAGAAACTTATTTATCCTATCAGGTTCTTCAGGATGTAATGTATTATTACTTACAGCATTTAGCATGAAACGTGAACCAGTTTTTCTTTACAAGGACTTGCACGCTTGTAATTCCTTTTTATTGAAAACAACCATCTTCTTTCAAAGAGCATCTGTCTGATCACTTAAAGTCTATTGAGAAAATAGAGCATGTTGCAGGATGATAGAAATCAAACATAAACAGATATATTAAGACCAGTTTTCATCAGCTGAGATTTATATATTTGAAGGTTTTTCTTTTATACGTAAAAGACTTAATTTATCATTAAAAAAATGATTTATCAGAGAAAAAATTACCTTTGAAGGGCCAATTTACAAATATGTTACTTATTAATAACTTATGACAAGAATCACAATTTTTACTGCTGAGTAGAAAGCTCAGTATGAAATAAAATATCTTCAGCATTTTGAAGGATTTATTTTTTAAAGCAAAGAACTCAATAATGCTTTGTCAAATTTAGTAATTTCCAACAAAACAAAATTATATATTGGTCCAATGAATTCCTGTAGATCCGCTCCCTTGCCCCACATATGAGCACCCACATCTAAGATTGCATATCATAGAAACAGTAGATATATTTTGGTTGCAAGCTAGGCGATTCCACATAGTCACTGCTTGTGGAAGTAAACTTCTACACTAGATGGAAACATATAAGAAACAATGTAGCATAAGCACTCTGTAAAATTCATGCAGCAAAACCCCCAAATCCATAGTGATAAGTAAAACTCTGAGTCTGACAGGTAACAAAAGAGTTATATGTAGGACTTGATATGATAGAAATGGAATATGGGCAGAGCTTAAAATATATGCATAGTTACAGACATTCACAATGCATACAGTTTAGAGGACAAAGGGCAAAACCTTTTTGAATAGAATATTCAAAATATTCAAGAATATTCTGGTTTGCCAGCCAAAGGACATGTTGACCTTTCTGGAGCAGTTCTCTATTTTTAAAAATTTCAGCTTATAAGCAAACAAGATCTGGTTGGAGATGTGAAAGTTGAAAGCAGCCTCAACTGCAGTGACCTTGAGTTAGTAGATTTCAGAATCCTGGTAAGAGAGGGAAGGGCAAAATCAAGATGGCAACACTGAAGAGAGCAGATTCTGGCCTCTTTAAGGATGCACTGAAAGTGTCATGTGAGATAAAGCCCTGGAGGGAAGAAATGTGCAAGAAAATTGGGTAAAATTCAAGGAACAACTCTTACAGGTTCATGAGCAGTCTGCTCCAATGAACAAAAGCAAAAACTGCCAGAAGGCCTGCATGTATAAGCAAGGAGCTCCCAGCAAAACTCAAACATAGCAAGGAATAATACAGAAAATAGAAGCAGTAAAAATTATAGACTATAGAGCTACTGTTTGAGCATGGAGAGACAGAACTAGGAAAGCCAACTCTGCCAACAGGAGTTGAATCTGGTCAAAGATGGCAAAGGCAGCAAGAAAGAATTCCATATATAGACAGGAAATTAAAGGAAGACTATGGAAAGAATGAACAAGTTGCTAAATGGGTCATGAATCCTGTTGACTGGAGACAGGAGGAGATGAGGTACCAAAAATCTTCCTCACCTCAGTTTTTAGTAGCAGAACCAACCTTCAGAAATCCAAGGACCTACAGAAAGTGAATGACTAACTTGATAAACTTCTATGACTCTATTCTTGGCTTGGTAGATGAAGCATTACCTATACAGAGAAGCTGATAGAAAATTGGCTGGATGAATAGACAATGAGATTAAAAATCTACCTGGACATAGTCTTGATCAGCCTGCATCGAGTCACTCTGAGTAGGGTTTTTTATCAAATTACTTCCATTTGTCCCTGCAAAACTTAATCATTCTTTATGCTGTGAGCTGCCTGATGTGAAAACTGAAGACCTCACCTATGTCTTCTGTAATGAGCAATGCTGTTGCTCTTTTTCTGTATCATCATTGTCATCACCATCATGATCACCATCATCATCTTTTTTCAGATGAATCAAAGTCATCAAGACTCTCAGATGAAAACCAGAAAAAAACCCAGGTCAATACCTGTCTGTTTGGACTCCTAGATAAAGAATCTGAGCTCTTTCAGTACAGTATATGTTCCCAAAATTGGCCCTGCAAAAAACACAGTCATTTTTTCCTTTTTTTTCTTTTCTTTTTTTTTTTTTTTTTTGTTTTACATTATTCCTTAGTATCGTTTGCTAATTGCTGTTGTCAATGACTTTCCTCACTGACACATAAATGTGTGTTTTAACTAAAGCATGAAACTGTCTTTTGTCATATCGTGACTTCTTGATGGAACTATATTAAGAACTCGTGCTGTGTGTGTTTACAATTAAATATTTATTCTGGTTTAATAGCTCTTATAGCAGAAAAATTGCTATGATAGCAGAATGATCTGATGGAGATTAGACGTTTAAAACAGAAATCTGCCATATCAAATTAGTATCAAGAAACTAGCAAGAAGCAGTTATGTCAGTTCAGGTAAAGAACTTTACACAGTGTTGCATCCACAGGTAACATGGCTCTTATTAATGCTGGTATTGTTGAAAGAAAGAAAGATAAGAGACTCCAAATATTTCAGAAGTAAAAGAGCATAGAAATAGCTTTATTGTCTAATTCTTACTACCTTTTATAAGGTCTTCTGATACAGACTTAATATAATTGGTGAGTAGGAACAACACCTCTCTAATCGCATTCGTTAAAGTAGAGAAAGAGCAAAACACCTCCTGGAAAATGATTGTTTTGAGAAAGAATAGTTGTTTGCCAAGATTGTTTTGAGAAGAAGCTTTCTTGAGAAATTTTCCCTTGGGAAAAAAGTTAGCAGCTGCCAGCAAGCTAAAATCTCTCAGACTCAGAAATATCAGGCCCACATGCTGGAATAATTATAGCAGCTTCCAGAATAAAACAAAGAATTTCTAATTAAATATCTATATAATAAATATTTTATATCTACATTTTGTATCTATATGTGTGTATATATATACATAGTGTATATATACATTTATACATAATATATATGTAGTATAGATAGATATAGATTATAAATATAGATATAGATATAGATATAGATATAGATATAGATGATAGATATAGATATAGATATAGATATAGATATAGATATAGATATAGATATAGATATAGATATAGATATAGATATAGAT
>VZUI01037966.1:0-47653 GCA_013401135.1 Cettia cetti | reverse complement strand
GGAAAGGAAAGGAAAGGAAAGGAAAGGAAAGGAAAGGAAAGGAAAGGAAAGGAAAGGAAAGGAAAGGAAAGGAGCGGAGCCATTGTCTGTCAGGGTAGGAATAGGAAGGGTTCATTTCTGGGCTCCTGAAGGTCATGACTTGACTAACCTCCCTGTTTAGAAGTCATAATGCAAAGAATGAGCACGGTTTAGGTGACTGCAGCTCATCCCTTGCTGTTACAGAGAGGCCCATGGCATGCACAGATTTGATTGCCTAAGTACCATAATGCTGTACTACTAAATTTTCAGAGGCTTCATTTACCATTATGCTTGATCATCTTTCCAATTAAAAAAAAAAAAAGGTAATTAACTATTTTCTACAAGCAGCTTTGCTGAGCATTGTCAGCTCTGCAAATAAAAGCTTTAAGTGTTCAAGACACCAACACAGCAAACAGCTGCATTTCAATACCCTGGAAAATGGTAGAAAATCTTAGCATTTTAAAACCTTAATTAAGCTCCCAGTAAATTTTTGTCTATTTTTTATAATAAATTCATTGATCACAGTAGAATCAGGGTGGGGATTCTAAGATGGCTCTATGCCTCAAAGTAATCACAGATCATCTGACAAACAAAGCTCACTATCTCAGTGGTTAGGCAAGTAATATTTTTACAGCAAGCAATAAAATTTCAACTCTGGAAAGTGAGCAGTCACAAGCCAAACACACCTGTGAAGTGTTCAGTAAATTCTTGCTCCAGTTTCGTGGCTCTCTCAAATGTCTTCCTGGCTTGCTCTTCCGTTAAGCGTTTATTCATTTCCCTGAAAGTGAAAACATTATACCTTTTTTAAATCACTATCAAATACTTGAGTCTTTAAAGTTTTAAAGTGTTGTTTGAGTATTAATCCTAATAAAAGGATTAAACCCTAAAGACGCCATGCAAAGACTGTAGTGGAAATGAGCTGTTCTGGCATTATGCTGCATGGATTTAACACAATGACATTAGTTTTCAAGCACTTTAATTTGGATTAGAAGCCCTGTCTTAAAGTCCTTAAAAATTAAGCTCAGGGAATTAATTATTTGAAATGCAAACACTACAATTGTATGCATATAACTTGCAGTTGGTTTTTCAAATATAACAGTCTCAAACAATTTAGCCTGAGGTACTTGACTTTTACTCACATGATATTTTCCACTGTTTTGGGTTTAATAAAAATGGAGATTGGATACAGCTGGGCAATCTGCAACCTTTTGATCGCATTACCAGAAACATCAAGAATGCAATGTTTACCCTAAAAAGTGAGAGAGAAGGAAAAAGGCACTAAGCAAAGTTTAAGTCACAAGTAGCATGGCATAATAATTTAGAAGAGAAAACATGTCTCCACTGAAACCAACAAATGATACATTTGCATCAATGATACCGTGATTTCACCACTTTGGCACAAGGTCCCCCAGTCTCTGCTGGATCACACAGCATTTGAGATATTCCTGACCCTTCTTTCTTTCCTCCTTTCTTCATCACAGGCTGCAGCCCAATCAGCAATGCAGAATCATACAGTGGAACAGCTGGACTTCAACCACACCACCAAATTTTTTTTATTTTGCTTTCTCAGTTTGTTTGCTTTTAGTTGATGATAGCTGTTTCTCAGATCCAGTCCATGGGTCTGGATGCCAACTGGTAATATTAAAAAAGGTGTCTATATGTCCTAGCAGTGTATTTTACATGTGCTGATCTGTCCACATCTTTAAATGTGGCACATGCTCTGAGAACTGAGAATTAAGAGCATTACTTGGTGCTTTTTTCTTTTTCAAATAAAACACTATTTGCTGTGTTTGGACCAACAACTTATGCCAGGAGCCAAAGGGTGGAGGGCTAGAGAGCCAGCACAGTCCCTGTGCTGCACCTCATGGGACATAACTGTGACAGTTTATTCCAAATCATCAATGAATCTGCATTAACTGTGGCCTTGAGACAGAGATTTGAAAACTGCTTATGATTCCAAAGGGAAGAGGATACAAAAATTTTTTTCAAGTGAAGATTTGAAAGACAAGGAAAAGAAACACAAGTACATTGTGATACAATCATGTTTTTAAATAGCTATTTTGCTCTTTGCACAGTGCATTTAGAATAAAATTTTATATATTTTAGTTCCTCACTTGACTGCATCTGATTGAGAAGCACAGCAGCCAGTGCCTTCTATAACTGAACAACAACACAGAAAGCATCTTTAGCTGTGGTCCATTGTGGGTAAGGAAATGAGAGAGACAGGGATCAGCTGGAAGCATGGGCAAATGAACACAACTGAAGGCTATTTTAAGACTACTGTTTCTGGGTCCTTTGGGGTAATAGCAGTCACTTCTGTCTTCACCTAAACTGATCGTAGAAAACTTGGAAATTATCTTTTGTATCCCAGCAATATAACCCACTGAAAAGACTCATCTATTCAGCAAGATGGAAAAGAATACAAAGATGAGACAAGTTCCAGATCAACCAGTTTGCAGCCCTGTCATGATTTTGAAGTAAAGGTCTGAAGGATAGGCTATTGTTTCCCAGAAAAATAATGCTAGCAGCAACTAAGAAATTGCTGCATCTACCCAAAGCCCCATGGTACCTGTGCAAGAGATTTAACTGCATGGAGACATCTGGTAATACTTTGTTCTTCATGTCTATTGATGAAAGATTCATAGCAATTTTGTACCTCACTAATCCCAACAGATGGACAAAAGAACAGAGCCAGTTTCATGTCCAGGATGGAACTGAAGGATTGTATTTGTGCTACTAAGTAAAGCAACTGCCAACAGATTTAAAATGTTTAAGCTGTTCAATAATTTTGTCATTTAACCACATATGATAGTTTCACAGCTTTGTTCAGCCTCCCATACAAAGAGCTGTTCATTTATTTGAACAATTCTATAATTAATATTCTTTTCTTTCCTATGCTCACTGTATCCCACAGGGCCAGGTTGCATTCCATATGGTGACAAAGACAGGAGAAGAAAACGTCACTCGACCTACAGAATCCCACCGTGTGCCCTGGTTTTGCTTCCAGTAAATTCAGTGGCCAGAAATAGCAATACTCACCCATTTGGTCAAAATGGTCTCCAGAGTTTTCCAGAGAACTAAACTACAGCCCTATGGCACATGGGTTACTACCCACACTTACCCTCTGCATGTCCAGACTGACAGTGCCCCCACTTGTGAGCTCCCACCTAGAAAATCCTTCTCTCATGGAGATCAGATAACACTGGCTACTGTAAATGCACTGGTTGTAAGCAGCAGAGCAATACTCATCAACTTAACATGGAACAAAAAAAATTCACCAAAATATTTTAAGACAAGCACCTTACTCTCAGAAGTACACTTTCTTTTTCCCACTTTTTTTTCAGACAGATCAAGTCAACTTCAGTAAGACTTTAGAAATAATTAGAATTTGCAAGAAACAGCTAATTCAAATCGCTATGGGATAGAAACAGTAAGGTCAATCTTCAAAATATAGGGTCAGTTATGGAAAAAAATACTTTTAAAATTGAACTCTTTACGTTTATCCTCTTCCCTTTGTCAGCTAAAACCATGAGGAGCACAAAGAATAACATTTTTGCAAGTTTTCTTCTGCACAGGTCTGTGTCAAAAGGATCATCATATTAATTAACTCCACCAGCACTATTCTTAATCAGTTAATGATCTTTGTTTGTGAACTAGGGTATTTAGCCTACAATTCCACTTATTTCTTCTATATTTTGCTTAAATGATAGAGCACATTATGGTTGCTCTTTTCCCACAATTTAATCATGATGCTTTCATAATTCCAAAGTCTTGTTATTTCCCTAAATGCATCTGTGACAATACACTTTGTTTCTAGTTTTTTACAAATTTCTTTTAAAGTCAGAATGTTCCTAAGGGCTTCTTGCCATTCTTCTCTTTTTCCCTGTCAGCACAGGCACATAATCACCTCAATAAATGAAAGTAAGTGGCACTGATTTACCTTTTCTGCTACTTCTCGCACTGATTGGACACTTGTTCCATAAAGATGATTATTGTACTGGCCAGCTTCAATGAATTTGTGATCCTGAATATCCTTCTCCATTTGCTCTCGAGAAGTGACAAAATGGTAATCACGTCCATCCACCTCATAATCTCGTTTTGGTCTAGTAGTATCTTTAAATATAAACCAGTAGTTTTTAAAGCAAAACAAAAAACAGTCAATTTATTTCCCTACAATATCCAAGAAGTCTCCCATTTATACTGCAAAGCTGTCACAAAGAGATTGACAACAGTAATATAGGTCTATAAAGTTTAAACATCATATTAAATTTTTTTTAACCAAACATACAGCAGATGCCTATTAAAAAATTAAGAGAGAAATATAATCTACAATTTCTTTAGTATTTGCTGGGACTTACGTGGAACACATGAGCCAAATTTGTCAGGAAATTCTGAGATCAGGTCATCATTTATTCTGTCTTTCATGGGTCCCAAAACAATCACGGGTCGAGTGTAACTGACTAGTAAACATAAAGGAATAATGTCAGTTATATTTCATATGATTGCTAACTTTTAAGAGTTCATCAAAATAAACTTTCTCACATAGCAATGATTTTAATACTTAAAAGAATATGTACTTCTAAGGAGAATAAAAACATGTTGAAGAACATCAATCAGTTAATACCATAGTCATAGTAAGATGTTAGACCTTAACTCTCAAATCACCAACCTCAGTGATTAAAAATGAGTCTTAAATTATGAAGCCTTTGGGAGAAAAAAACCTTTTCACAAACTAGCATCCTAAATTCTAATGAAAAAAGGAAAGCAGGGAAGTTTGAAAATCTTTTCAGATCAAAGAGGCACCTAAGCAGCAGCAGAGTTCATAACATTCTGTGTATGTGTTGGGAGAAGCTCCTTTTCCTCTAAGACCACAATTAAGCACTCATATGCAAAACAACTCAAATATAAATAATTTCTGTAACTATTAACACCCTTACAAAATTAAGCATAGTACCTTTTAAAAGTAGTTCAATTATTTCTAATAAAGGGGGTTTGGTTGTAAATTAAGTTTAAGCAGATTATGTGTAATCACACTGTAAGAACCATTAAGATAATAATGTCTAAGTATGTTGTCATGATCATGTAATTCCAGCAGTACAAATTTTAATTTTAGGTTCAATCTATCTGCACAAATAGATATCAATTAATTAAAGTCTGGCCTAATAAATATATTTTAATTTGACTCAGAGCTATTTCCTCTCCACTGTATTACTGTGATAATAAGAGGAACGTTATGAATTCAGTATCTATTAACTTATTAATTAAGTAACAAACATCTTTGCTATTTCTCCCTTTGTGAACCACTCTGGTGAGGGGGCACACACAGACCAGCAGCTGCTCCTGTGAGGGTGAAAAAACTCCAGTTTCTTACTTTAGAAATAACAAAGGGGGCTACCAATTCCCAATTTCTAGTAGGGTCTTAATTCAAGAACTTCTCATCCATAATTTTATTTGGCATCTTACAGTATTTCAAATTATATGATATAAATAATGCAGTCTCTGTAAGCCTTGTATAACAATTTTTACTACTTCTGGAAGATTCCTGGTAAACTGGGGCCTTTGTGCCATGACTATCAAGTCAGATTCACCTATCATACAGGTGAATGTGCCACAGTGCCATTAAAAACAACTTGGCCACACCATCCATTGCAAGAAACCAGACATGAAATCTTGGCACTCAAAATTCCTGTTAATACATGATGTATATTTACTGTGACTGCCCCCTTATTTGATAGGTAATAGATAAGTATTCCCAAAGGATATTCCTTTCATCAGAATAATTTACAAGTATATGATCTATGTATGAAATAACATAAATCAATCAAGAGCAGCACCTCTGCTAGTGATTTGGAACACTAAAAATTCTGTGTCTATATTCACACAGTGAATCACAATAAGACCAAGGTGAAAAGACACAAAACCATTCCACTGGAAAGCAGCAATTTTTTAAAATGCAAATGTGAGAAAGTATTTTCTCATATTGATTTCCATTTCAATAAATTTTACTTTTTTTCTCGGAAAAAATCCCTTGGCTATTATTAACCAAATCAGCCACATAAGAAAATCATACAGAAATGGGAGACTTTAGAGACATTTCAATTGAAGTTGGTAAATAGACAAATGGTCTATTCACATACTTTTTGCTGTGGCAGAAACAGTTAGAATGCTAAAGCAATATGAAAAAGAAGAAAACTATAATTTATGAGGTTCTTACTGACAAAACTGTTGAGTATACTGTATTTTCCTTCCACAATATAATCCACACAAGAAATTACTGAAGTAGCATGCCTTTGGATTCTGCACTAAATAATTTAGAGATTTTATTTAATAATTTATGTCTTTATGATTTATTCATTTGAATAACAGTAAGTTACAAGTTAAAAAGGGTGAAGAAGTTTATCATGGTGCTCAGTAGGTAAGGGCATGTGACGCATTCTAACAATTCAGATTATTTTATACTGAGCGAGATCTACAAACCTTCTTGTTGATTGACTGGTTCATATGACAACACATATTCCTCCTGGCCACCTAAAATGTAAAGGCAAAGACATATCAATGTATTTTTTTCCTAAAGCAACATATTGCAACTGAGTCATTCCATGGACTATGATGATAGAGACACTGCTCAGCAATATGCATTACAATGATACTGATGAGGGACATCTTTCGAGAGCGATGAATTATAAAACTCACAAAGCTAAGCCAAACACCGAGCTTTAAAGCATAAGACACAGACAGTAGAAATAAGTTCTTGGTGTACACTGGCATGTCAAGCTGACATCAGGCACAAGAATTTTCAAGCATTGCTGAGGTGCTGTTCCCCAGGTGTCCTGGATGCAATGCATGCATGCCGTCATTCACTGCTAGAGCAATGCCACCTGCATCGGCAACGCTTGCCATTCTCTGAAGCCAGCATTTACAATAACATTTTTACATATTTATACATGGCTGGCAACCATATGTACAAGGTGTACAGATCTTCCATTAGCTTTATTGTGAATTGGCATTTATATAAACATTTTCAGCCACTCTAGCTCTATCAAAAAGCTATGACTGTATATATACTAAAAACCTACTATTTTATCAATTAATGTCTAAAGACAAAGTTGAATGCAAAGAATGCTTTGGACTGTTCTCAGCTCCAAGGAAGCACATTAGCAGTGAATGAAACTAAAATAACTGACTCTTGAATTTTGACAGCTGTGTGGTTTTTAAATGTTAGTGAAAGCATTTGAAATATACCTCAGTTGCTGTCTCTCTAAAGAACTACTTCTAGTCTAACACAATATCTCTGAGTAAAATTTCTTTTAATGAAATAACTAAAAATGAACTGTGAGAGCAGAGAATTTATAATTCTGAAGACACAAGCTCAAATTACATGACATTGCTTTGAACTGAAGAAAATGCAGTCCTCCAATATTTCACTTGTCTAATTTTGGAATGTTCTTTGATGTTTATAAGCCATACTTAAAACAAACAAAGGAACATACCAAGGTTATACCATAGTTTATGTAGAAAGAGAAGGCAGATGAAGGCTTTTATAAATGCATATAGTGCTTCTATATCTCTGTTCTCTATTTCAAAGCAAATGCCACTGATATTTTAAATCTAAATGCCACCATTTCATTAACAGAAATATTTATCTTATTTTGCAATAAATTTACATTCAAACTGTCCTACAGCAATACCTGAAGACTTTAATTTCCTAAATTGTTGCAAGTGAGGAATACCTTAAGACAGACACAAAACCATGCAACCTGTACATTTTAATATCTCAGAAAGTAACTCATGCAAATGGATTTTAGAAGGACAGTATATACTTTCAGAACCCTTTTTAGGCTAGGGAGAGAAATGGAGAATCACCAACTATCAACTCATCTATGAAAGATCCAGCTCACATAGAATTAGATACTTCTTTGGAGAAGGCACATTGCTACAAGGTCAAAGAGTAGTTATGCAAACTACTAAAGAGATAAGAACCAGTAAAAAGCATCCCCTGGTTGAGGGCAAAAAGTATATATTGTCACTGCTTTTCAGTAGTTTGGAAAAATTAGTATTATTAGAATGAACCTTTTGAACAACCGTACTCATCTGTAATCAAGATAACTTTCATATTAGACAGCAGTAAGAAGAAATTAAAAGAATATTTTAATAAAAAGAGCTCAGAATTACACATTGAAATAAATAAATCCATGACATTCATAATAAAATCATGGCTTCTCAAGTAACAATAAAGTGAGAAACTCACTACTAGTACCAATAATGAGTTTTAAATGTAAATAAAGCAAGCTCTCAGAAAAACCTTGGAAGTGAGGGAAGAGAGGAGCAGCAAATTTATGAAGAAACAGACATGGTTAGATAGTTTTAATGGCGTGTCATTAAAAACTATTAAAATTTCTGTTTGTCAAAGGCAACTTCCATATGTGCTCAATTCTGCCTAATTCTCAGGGAACACAGATGCTTCCCTCAATTGGTTTCTTTTCAATTATAGTCTGCAACACCACCAGCATTTTGCATACACGTATATACATTCTCTCCTTCAGTGTCATCATCTGGAAGAAAATATGTGGCTCATCACCTCTGAAAAGATTGATAGCCAAACAAATATATCTGTTAATTAACCACTTTCCTTATTATCCTGACATAAATGGTGTATTTCTGTGGTGCCCATTACACAGCAGGCAGCCAGGAGCTGAGCAGTGAACCACTGCATGACTTTCACTGTTCCTTCTTTTCAGGTTTCCTTTCAAATCCTCCACTTTACTATTGCCCTGCCCTGGTCTGTCGTGGCCTCCAGGTCTAGATTACAACCTTACTGGAAGCCATTCACTGGAAATGAATAGTGGGATTCAAGTTCTTGCTCTGGTTTCAGACATGTCAAAGCACAGTAGAGCAGCACCATGCAGCCTATTGCCCACCATGACCATGGGGTGCTACTGCAGCTCGGGTAACAGCAAATACTACCGGAGCTTATGCTAGTAGCAAAAGCAAACTGAATGTGGTATTTAGAAGACTATGTCTTCAGAGAGAGAGAATTAGCATGCTGATTTATCAAAACTGACTCCAGCACTGAATGTGTGTCATATGCTTTGAAGCCAGTTCATACAAAGCACCCACACTTGACAAAATAAATGAGCTGAAAGCAAAGGTAAATACATGCTTGCTTATCTGTACTTTCATTGAAGTATATACATATTAAATCTGAGTATCAGTTGTGAAGAACTTTAGATAGTCATGGCATTATTTAGCAGATTACAGAGTTTGGTTACACTTTCAGTATTAATGCTAAGCTACATATAATTGTATTTGTCAGCATTAAATTTACATTTAACAGGTCTAGCTAGCTTGCATAATTTAAAAAAATAATTAGGAGTAGATTCAAATTAAACTGAACTAAGAAAATCACAGGCAACAATTAAAATATCCATAAAGGAGGTTCTAGGGAGTTTTTTAAAAACAAAGACATGGAACAATTTGCAGTACTCCACCAAATACATAAATACAGATTTCACCTGAAGCTGAGTGGGAAGTTCTATTTAACATGTAAATACCCAGAAAAGACAGACAAACAAAACCAAAGAAAGAGCTACAAAACAAAGGTTCTGAATAAACAAAGAACTTAAAAACACTTACGGTAACTACTTTCACTATCGCTGGCATTAGAGGTTACATGCTCTGAAATTGCAACACAATGGGAAAAAATAAGGAACATACACCAATGGCATGAGTCAAACAGAAAGAAAATTGACAAAAAATAATCCAGATGAAAGACAATACTCATATCAAAGTGCTGAAATCAATACATACTGCATATAAACGTTTTAACGTACTTCTCATAGCTCTCAGGATCAAGCTTAATTTCATTTGAAAGGAATTGATGTTAATAAAAAGAAAACCATTAAATAGCACATAAAATAAGATTACAAAAAGTACACTAATTCATAATTCACATGTAACCCTGCAAGTTTTAAGTTGTCACTTCAGGATGAATTTTGTTGTGTAAAAATCTTGGGATTATGCATTTCAACTTTTATGCAGGCAATTTATTGATTATAGGCTCTATTGTAGAGAAAATGCTGGAATATATTAGAGTAAATACAGTGTAGCATGTAACACAACTTGCATTAGGTGTGGGAAGGTGGTTTAAAAAAGTCTGTGCTGAAAAACAGACAAGAAACCAATTGTTTATAGAACAGAATCATCTAGAGATATTTCTAAACCCTGTAATGTACTTACTACTGGGTAAGATCATGAGACTGCTTATGATCTTATGTTCTAAACCATAAGGCCATAATGGTTGCTAAGGTCTTCTGGTCTAGACCAAGAATTCCTTTGAAAGTAGCCATTTCAGAATTGAAAAATTAATGTTACAGCTACTAGAATTTCCACTTCACGATTGAGGACAGTACAGAAGTACACTGGCCCTTACAAGTAATTTCACGAACACAGTGCTTACAGTTATGCCTTGGGAAGAAATGCTACCCTTACTGACCCTTAGCCACATCCCTTTAGAGACTACTTCTCCTACTGCCAAAGTGCCTAACTGTATGTATTTAACATCTGTGATGAAAGCAAGGTCCTGGCATTAATTGTTATTTTAATACATTTAGTGGTGGGGTGTGTACACACAAACGGATCTACAGATCTGATAAGAGTATGCAGCAACTTTTGACTCTTACTGGATTCAAACAGAAATACAAGAAATGCTTCAAGTTACCCCTATGAGCCCTCAACCTGGTCTAAAAGCATCATAAGTGTTCAAGTCAGACAGAAAAACTCTCATGGCATTTGTTAAGGAAAAGTTTGGTTTGCTTTAAGTAGCTGTAAATGTCAGTCGCCTGAAGAGAGGAGTGAAAACTGTTACTAGTTAAAGTAGCACGGCAATGGTTGTACTATTACTGTAAAAAGCCATAAGGTTATTTTTAAATAAATAAAAATACAAGGACAAGATATAAGCAAAATTAAAAAATAATCACCAAATTAAAAACACAGTACAGTTGAGGACAAACAAGAAAGCACTGGTAAGCTTCTGAAAACAAAAAAAATCTAACATGACAGTCACAAACTTTACATGTTCCTGAAAGCAAAAACTCCAAGATTACAAACTAGGAACAGCTAATGAACCAGTTTTAGTCGACCTCCTTATGCCAACAGAGCATCAATCTCAAAGAGATCTGTCAAAAAAAAAAAAAAAAGTAGTAATTTTTCAGATGGAGGTTAAAATAACTTGGGAGTATTTTGATCACTTACTCAGGCCTTTTGATCCCATGTCGTCAGGGACCTCCTGCAGAGTAGTCCCCAGAGGGCAAGCAATAAAAAGACAATCACAAAGAAAATAATTGTCAGTAATATATAAAATCGGCGCTACGACAGGAGACAGTTCCTAGAACATCACAGGGAAAAATAAGTCTATAGAATTTGACTTGACTGGCACATGAAGTGCAATCAGTAATGCAAATGGCAGAGAACACAGTTTGTTTTGAACCTGGTCTGAATTAGCAAATTTATGCAACTACGTTTTGAGAATATACTTTTTTTTAGTTCTGGCAAGAACAATGAAAATCGGAGTAGCCTCTCTTCATCAGGAAAATCAAATTAGAATGAATGACTTTGAAAAACCAGTCTAAAGGGACTGATTTGAGAAACTGGTAAGCTCCATTATACTTTAATGAATACCGTGCCTTCTCCTCCAATTCAGAAACAGGGAAGCACCACTGACAGCACTGAGAGGCACTTTTCTCCTCCAGTTAGTCAACAGCATTGCCCAGTTTAATCAAAACAGGGATACTCTTGTGTCCAGTTTGATTTTAACAGCAAACAAAGGTTTGCACTGGTTTTGTAGACTGGTTTGCCACTGGCACCACGATCTCCTTAGCCTGTTGCAGCTCGTGAAACTGTCTCCATGGTAACACCCTAGTGCAGTCTAGCAGGCCCTTCTACTGTGCTTCGCTCTCCATCAAATGCCACATACTTACGGTCAATATCACTGGTTTCCTGCTCACTCTGGTCCTTGTTCTTGTAGAAGGGAAATTTTCGGGAAAAGAGGTTCTTTTTACGCTTGTCATTGAATGACTGCTGAAGAAGAGAAGGAGGGGCAAAACAAAGGATGTCTAATGTCTGTGTGAACAAAGGCCCAGACCAGCAGCTTTGCGGAAGCTGACTCCTACAACCACATTACGCAGTGCATATCTCAGTTTAACACTCGTCTTCTCAGCTCATTAGAAATAGACTGGGATCATGACTTTGTTCATATCCTCTATGTTTCACATGCTTACTAATGAGAAAACTGGTTCATTCTATACAGCCTGACCTGTATTTCACAAATTTAGGATTGCTGTGTTAAAAAAAGTGGAAAACTAGGCTGCTGTAAGATAGCCAAACCATAATGACTCAAAGTTAATTAAATCACTGATATTATCTCATTTAGGGCTTACAGTATTAAAAAAAAATTAAAAATTAAGAAAACAAGCTGAGGCTTTTGCTAACAGTTGATATTATAATAGAACATCAGAAGTATTGGGCAGTGTTACCAACCAACTGAATAAACAACTCCAAAACTTATATCAGTGTTTTACTACTGAAATTCATTGCAAGTTCACTGAAAGGAATTACTCTGTTCTATGTAATTCTGCATCCTAATACGAAGATTAACTTTCAAAAGACATAAACTAATTTTATTGGTCTGTTGTGGCAATTATGTTTTTCAAGAGTGCACTTATAATTACTACATGAAAAACCCTGTATATCAAGGATCATGTTCAGCAACTTGTGACATTAATTACTTGTGTTGCTGAAGAATTTCTCCATCTCAGTTGCTACAAACATTTCTAGAATTACTTACATAGACATTTACATCCATGAGAATATAAACTATTATTGTACTCCTTGTCCAAGTGATGGAGAGCACCAATGCATTTTCATTCCTATATAGGTCTGTCTATAGGTAATTAGCACAGATTTTAGTAATATCTGCCATGTCTTTTGCTGAAGACATCATGTGACTACAACACATTTAATTTGATGTTCCAAGTCAATAAAAAACCTTAAAGTACAAATATATTACTTATGTTTTAATTGCAGTTATGCCCAGAACTAGAGCTAATACAGCTAATTTAAAGTCAGAAGAAATTTCCTTCCATCTTTAGGCATGAATGACTCATCTAACCAGTTTTGAAAAGACAAAATTTACCATATTTTTGTCATTTGTTTGCAGAAAATCTACAATAGAAAGGATGGCAAAATAGGAAAATACCCAACTTTGTCTTGAGACTCTGTGCTGTAGGGCACTATTTATTTCTAAGCTAAGCAGAGCCTATGTACAGCAGGAAGTAAAAAAAGCACCACAGAAACATCTTTTAAAAGGTACTGTAGAAAAAAAGAATCATGCATTCAGGACTCTATTAACAACTGCTTCTAAAATTTGGAGCAGCTTAGCTTTCAAGCAATTGTCTTTCTTCAGCCAATGTGACCTCTCATACCTCTATTATATGCAATACATTTGCAAGAAGGCATATTGTCCTTTCTACCAGCATTAAGTATGGAATAAAAGAGGGCAAACAGGACAAAGTTTTTTTTTAAATGATGGGCCACATTTTTTGGTACAATTGAAAACTAGCACTTGGCCTTCCTAAAGAGAATGCCTATAGTTGTGCTCCTTTCCTACAGTGCAACACAAAAGCTGCATCTTGCTACAGGACTAACAATCCTTCTGGCCATCTGTTTTAATACAGATGTGCTTGGCAATAGCAGATACTTAACTATCCAGTGATACTTTCATTACCAATATCTTTTTAAAAATTACTTAAAATTACAAAGTATTAAAGAGGCACATGGTACCATGGGAGCACAATCAGTGACATTGAGCTCTGGAAATAACAATACTGTGCTAAGGAGGAAATCCATAAAACCTTTAATTGCCTTGCATCTGTGTTTGATTAAACTGTTGTTCCACTACAAAAACTGGTAAATTATCAACCTGACACACAGACAAAAGATAAAGTTTTAAGGCAATCATATGCTTGGCACAGGCAAATTTTTATATTATGGTCCTCCTGACCTTCTCTTACAGAAGTCAAGTCATTGCAAATGATTTCTCACAACCAGGAAGGGTAATGTAAGCTGGACAGTAAGGACAACAAATATGTCCAAAGGAGATCCTTGCTGAGTACACTGAAAAATACTGTAACATAAATTCAAAAAGTAAAAGACTCACATCTATAACTGTTTCATTTGGGCAAGTCCATCAGTTTGGTAAAAGGAGGCAAACGCAATAAAGCTAAAATGGTTCAGTTTAGCTGAGGTGGTGAGAATGTGCAATTTGTACAGTTAAAAGGAGAAGCTGATTTACTGTACTTCATAAAACATAATCAAGTCCTTTGTTATAGTTTAGAAAATATTTCATAATAATTATTTTAAATTTCTGTACAGCAAGTCTTGCTGAGCTAATACAAAACTTTATATACTGCATGTATAATGGTCAGAGTCAGTTCCATTGCCAAAAAAAAGAGAAAAGTAATATTATACTGATTTTGCATAAAAGATTAGCCAAAAGATTACTTATAAAAGATACCATGATTATAAAGAGTTGGAAGGATTTGCTTATTAGTTGAAAACGCATAATTGCATTAAATTTTTCATAAGCCCACTGGCAATCATTCACAAGCATCATAAGCAGGAATACATTAAATCAGAAGCAGCACAGAAAATGAGATAAATGTGTATATGAAAGGGACAAACAAGAATAAAATGTAACCATTTTTGCTCCAGATTTTTTAGCTTTCCTTACAATGAAAGGAACATGGATTTTAATGGGTTATTCTTCAAGGTCTTAATGTAGAAATTTTCAAAAACTGTATAAAAAATGGTATTTCATCCAGTTTATGGAGTATTAGCACACACAGACAGAGGAAGGCACATGGTCCATGAGGACATATATGGTGCAGTCACCTTACTGGGAAAAGTATCATCATGGCAAATACAGGAGGAATACTTTAAGGAGAAACTGAAGTTAAAACATTAACAGCTGAAGCAAAAGACTGATCAGGTAAGTGTTTGCAAAATGAAATGTTACTAAAGAAAGAGAACTGCAGTTCTACATCAATGGCAAGCGTAGTTGCTTTTCCACTCAGTATTCCATGCATTTCTTTGGTGCTCTGTTAGTGCACAGGGACTGTGCACCAACTCTGCTTTTGTCAAAACGCTACTTCAAACGCATCAGTAATTAACTGTTTGCAGTTTATTGGTAGACACACTCTAAAACCATGCAATTACCTTTCAAAGAACATGGTAACATTTGAAAAATGACTTAATGTAATGAAAAGAATCTGAAGTATTTAAGCCTCTCTTTATATGACTTTTAAAAGGCAAACTCAAAGTACCATGTCAGTTGATAACATTTTATTCCAATACCAAACTACAAATGCACCAAAACAGAAAAATACTGCAAATAGTCCCATGAATCTCCAGGGCAGTTCCTTAATTGTGAATCAGAAAAACATGACATTTCATTAATAACTGAAACCTCTGCCATGTAGCAAAGGGATGTATATATGAATTTTAGAGTCTTTTTACTTTGCAATCTTAGACTATCAGGATATAATACTGGAGTTTTAATATTTTATGTATGTGATTTCTGAAGAAATGTAAACATTGTAAGTGAAATAAATTACTAAAAAGTGCTTGTGGGATTTACAATAACGGCTAACCAATGCTATAGCATTAGTGCAATTAAAAATATAATCACTATTTAAGAAATAGCTTCCTCAGGAGCTTAAAGCACACTTCAGCTTTTTTTTTTAAATGACAATATATTATTACTTTAGAAGACTCTTACATCTAAAATGCATATGCCTAAGTCTTGAAGTTACTAGTCACATACTACTAGTAGAAATGATAAGGTTTTGGAATTGTTTCTCAAATTTCAGAACAGCCAAAACATTGCAAAAAAGCATTGCCCTCAAAACAGTAAAAAAATATTGTGCCATTATGAAATTGCTATAATATTGGCTATTACTACTTAAGTAGCCTCACTGCTCTGCTTTCTCACCACTCATTCCCATCCAGGTACTGCGACAGGAATCACATATGGTGCGGAGCTGTTAGAAATGGCACTATTCAACACTTGGTTAGGACATACAGCTCCTACTGCATTACACTATTAAGAAGCATATATATTTCTATGCTAATTCTTTAAACAATGTGCAGTGTTTTGGCAATTAAAGTCTGCTTTGGTGTTCAGAATTATTTTATTTCTATTTGATAGAATTTAATCTTTTCACTCAAATTTGAAAGTGATTCTCCACATACAAAACCACTGAAAAATGTTACCATTCACAATGCCAGTTGTAATTAGCACTTCATTAACTCACCCCTTTATCTCCTCTTGTTTTGGAATTGAATTTCACTGTCTTCAAACGGGCTCGTTCTTTTTTCTCAACTCTACCAAAAAAAAACCACACACAAAAATGTCCAAATCAGCAGAACTCCAGAACTTCAAGTTGCCACTTGTTACAACAGGAGTATATTGGTGTACCTTTTGTACTATACGTTTTATTGCTTATAAGACATTCAGGAAATGGAAGCCTGCAAATGGAAAACTGTTATTTCTCAAGTGGTGAGCTGTAGGAGTATTGGGAGCATTTTGTGGCTATACATGTTCAATAAATCCAGACTGCAAAAGGAAACATGATGCAGTAAGTGAATAGCCTCAATTATCAGTCAATAGCAGATATTAAGATTCAGAGCACCTAAACTCTTATTTGAGTCGCCAGTATGCCAACAAAAACCTCATTTCCATTGGCTCTGGCTACCAAAGAATGATTTTCCAGTTTTCCAGGTTCTAGGTAGAAAGAATTCATGGTAGTGTCATGACTTGAATAAAATTCATTCAAATTTTGCACCTTTTCATACATAAATGGTTATTAAACTGATATTAAACCCACATGTAATGTTATTAAACCCACAACTTACTTTCAGTGAGAACAGAAAAGGTGGATGTGGACCACCTTTATTAACTTCAGCACAAAACTCCTAAGGCTAAATAGGGTTTTAATAATCTTCTTATTGAGTAAATGAGAATCCCAGTAGAGATTACTTAAAAAAAAAAGCAAACAAGTGGCTGATGTAGTACAGAATCAACAACAAAAAGAAAACCATATAGAATTTATGTATTAATCAGATCAGATGTTTAATAGCAAACATCTCCAAGTCAAAGAAGTATGACATACCTCCGTTTGCTTGGGATAACTCCAATTTCATCACTTTCTCCATCTGGAGTTACTTGCCGTGCCTGCCACCATTCATCATCAGAAGCATTAATGACATGGAGAATATCGCCAAATTTGAAGTTCAATCCTTGACTCGGAAGGCCACTATCTTTAGTCTTGTCATAATCAAAAAGAGCTCTACATTGAAAAGAAAAAAATTAAATCCAGAAAAAAGCAAGAAAAAACTAGGTGAGTATGAATAGCACAAAATATGAAGCAAGCTGCCTATGCTATTCATAAATGTTTGCATCATTCTGACAGGTACTTACAAGAAGACTGAATACACTTTCTCATACACACACAGAATGTGTAGTACAGTACCCACACACACTTCTAAGCCTTAATGAATGAGAAAAAGCCTCATCCAGAGCAAACCTCTAGTGCTTTACAAAAGCTCTACAGAAGACACCTCCTGCAATTCAATAAGTACTTTGCACAGAGCAAGTTACATATCAGCCTAGGATGAAAAAGACAAGCACTTAAAGCATGCAGCACTATCAGAAGTTCTGTAAAGTACCAAAGTTTCATATCAAGTTATAAATTGAAATTATTTAGTACAGTTTGGTATTGTCTTTAAAATAAAACTCAGTATCCTACTCACAGGAAAAAAAAAAAAAAAAACAACTTGGAAATACAATCTGGTCATCACTTTGCTACTGTAGTACCCAAAGGCAGAGAGCCTTATGCACATTCTTTTAGGAAATTCCTGATCATTTTGAGAGAATCACATCCTTTTTCCTAAGGTAAGCCTGTTCTCAAATAATAGCCACTCACAATACCTCAACAGCAGCTGCATGACTACAGTTTTATTAACATTCCCTCTGGCAGCAAGATTGGTTTATGCAACTGACTCCTGTTCCTCTTTTTGCTTAAGAAAGCACCATTGTCTGGAAAAGCACATAGTCCACCACACTGTGGAACTGATCGGGTTCACAAGTCACATCTTTTCTGCCTTTTAGATGATTTTATACCTGGACAAGTTCCCTGAGGAAATGAGGCTACCTGCTGAATGTTTCTCCCTGGCAAAGCTGAGGGTTTAATGAGGATGTGGAAATGAAAGAGGGCAGGAGTCCCTCAGCAAATGGCAAGAGACACTGCTCCGGTTCTGCCTTCTAAAGGACTCTTCTTTCACATTTGAAAATAGTCCTTGAACTTCACCTATGTGAAGTAACTGCTTGTATGACACAGTCCAAAAAATCCTCAACATTATTTAATCTGCTAGCTCATGTGTTGTCAGTGCTGCACTTTCTGAACAATACCCGAATTCAGCTTATTCGACCCCAAGCCAAAGTAGTACCAACAGATAACAGTGTGATGATTTTAAATGGTGTCATTTTCCTTGTCCAAATTCAGCTTGCTCCTTCATCCCAAACACTGCTCTTGCATATCTTTTTCTGCTAGATTTTTAACATATAGAAATTTTTAACCCATGTAAATCAAAACCTATTTGCTCCAAAATGTACTTCAGCTTTGTGAATTTTGCCCTCCTGAAGCACTGAGTGAACTGCATTTGTTCATAACCAATATCGAATTGTTTACAGGGAAAAAAAAATCAAAATGTTCTCTCAGACCATTTCACCTTCAGCATCTATGGTGAAACCAGAGTTGTTTGAGACACCATGCCTTTCTTATGCTATAAAATATTTTTAAAATTTCCTAAAGGACCAAAGGTTTCAATAAAGATTTTTAGAATGTCTAAAAAAGGACATTTTAAAATGGCTGAAAAATATTTGCTCTCCTGATACAAAGAGCCTTATACTTTAATCTGCCATAGCTTTAATTTAAGTTCATAACCAAATTTAGATTTTCAATTTTGAAATAGCTTGGAGGTTGAAACACCACCCTCCTTACTAGTCCAACTTTCATAATAAGATCTTTTGGGTTAATTCCACAGCATACTACAGATACCCTGATTATTAAAAAAAAAAAAAAAATCCGAACAATATTTTTTCTTTGAAACAGCCAAAATATTGCAGGTAAGAAAATTATATAGAGAGGAAGTAGTTATTTCCCTACATTTATTCTTCATGTTTGTTCAAGATATTTCTCTGGAGAAATATCATTTCATATCTCAAAATAAACTGTACATAATCCAGTATGTACTTTCAATACTTTCAGATTCAAGCTGTATACATTTTCACTGAATTAATTACATGCATCGTGAAATTTATTTCCTGAGATTTCTTGTAAGCATTCACGCAATGGTTTCTACCAGCTCCACTTTTAACTTCTATTTTTGAGTTTCCATATAAATTTATAAAAGCTGTGAGCTTGGCCTAACAGCATTAGCATGTATGTTGACTGCATGATAAGAAACGCTCAGGAGTGAAATAGAAGCAAAAATGGATAAAGTCATTATTACCAACATGTGCTTTGCCAACTAGATAAGGGGTTTCACAGAGCAGGTTTTGCACAATGAAAGGCAGTTTCATCAAAGACACTTCCTCTGGTGAAGTTATTTCAACTAAAATAACTTTATTTGGCAAAAAAGTCAAAAGTGATGAATAGTTTTATAAAAAGATCATATAAGGCATCACATAATAGTGAAAAAACTATGCAGCTAACATTTATAGGGATGCCAGGAACTGTTAATGAGCCTATAAATGACCTCAAAAGCAAACAGAATTAACAAAATTTTTTTTTGATTCCAAGTGATTAACATGGCTACTCTTGTATACCTGGCATGTCATAAACCAAGAACTCACGTCCCAGCCCAGATGATACATTTATCTACAAGTTGGAATATAAAATATAGTGCTTCTATTAACTTCCTGCATGGAGACCTTTATTACAGATTAAAAATGCCATTTACTTATTTTATTTTAAGTTATAAACACAAATTAACTTAAAAATAAATCTAGTAATCCTGATCAACTACTGCTTTAAATACAGAACCATGATATTTACTGTAAAGTTCTATTTAAATTTAAATGGGAAGTCCTAAAAATTATTTTCTAGAGAAAGCACCAAGTCCTCCCTTCTATTTCACTTTATATTACTCAGGAACTAAAGAGCACTAAAAAGGTAACTCAGCTCCTTCATCCACAAGTCTTCAGAAACTGAAATTACATATTTCATGAGTGTTTATGCTTCAAAGCCAAAAATGTAATGGCTGTGTAACAGTGCCAAATTTTCCAGAATATCTTTTTACCTGCCACACTAACTACTTTCAGTATCACAGGCCATTGATCAAGTTTTACTGAAGCATTTCTTCAACAAACAAAGCAACAAGAAATTCCTGCAGCAAAAGGTGTTTCATTTCATTAAATGTGAATTAATTTTACCATTTCACAATAAATGAAGGTCAGCTTGTAAAGAAGGTTCTCTTTTTCTGAGTTATTGGGAAAGTTGTTTGAAACTTAATGTTTGAACTCTGAGAATTACATAAAAATGGCCCAATTAAACCGCAAGCAAGTACACTTAGCCTGCTGCTTATAGCAGATCTTGTTTTTCCAAAGGATTTAGCTAAAAATTCCTAGTCATTTTAAAACTGTTACATTTCCTCAACTTGGAGACATAATCATTTTTTGCTCTGATTCAAGCACAAATCAGCACCATTGTTTGAATTTGCAGTGTATTGTGCTGGTCAGAAAATGCACAAAAGTAAAAGTAATTTTTGATTTTGAATGCTATACACATTGCAGACTTGCCACAGAAGATGAGATTAAATATGGAACAGATTTACTCTCTCTCCATGAATTATCACAAACTTGATACCATGAAGGTATCTCACATGTGCTTTTGAATCTCCAGATGAGCATATATATCTATAGATGTAGATCAGATGCAAACCCAGAAACATTATTATGAGAGAATCTGTCTCAGAACAAAGACCAGAAGAAATATAAAGCAAAATAAGAGAAGACACATCAGTACATCTGAATTAGCTGGGGACAGGATGGGTGGTGTAGGGGGACAGTAGGATGAGCAAATGAAGAGTCAGCTGCTGCTGAACTGCTGCATTTGGATTGCCCTCCAAGGGCTGTTTCCTAAATGGCTGGGCATCATTTTTTGATATACATACAATTACAAAGAGAAATCTGCCACTTTACTCCAAATTGTCTTTTTGGGCAAACACAATTGCCTTTTCCTTAATATTACATAATACCAAAAAATGCTGTTTACAGGCAGACTAGTCTTAAAGGTATCGTGTTTACAGGCATACAATGACGTATTTTATTTTATTGACGTATTTGATTTTATTTCCTAATTTCTTACCATGATTTTGAGAAAGCAGCAGAGATGATTTTCAGGGTATTTTTATTTAATAGCTTTTCTGCAATTGTTATTGAATGCCTATAAACATTTTACTGTTGGATTTACCACTCAATTCAGCATTTTGTTACATAACTGGTATCCTTCAAGGCATATCCAAAATCCAGCACTACTGAAAAAAGATATCTGAAGTTATTAAAGTTGGCTTTGAATTGGTACAGCTAAAAGTACAGTATGACTATACCAGAGTGACTTATTATAAGGAATAAAGTGGGTAACTAACATGTTGTGTCAGTATCTAGCAATATGTGAAAATATTCATAAAAGTTACTTCAATGGAGTCAAAATTACATCAGAAACCAGACAGAACAGATGTGAACCCTTTCTGTGCACACAAAGTTGCCTTCCAGTCCTTGGCAACTTTTGGTGTGATGACACAAGCAGATCCCAAAAGCCCTAGCAGCACCCTGTGTAAAGAGATGTGGCTAGAAAAGTACTTTTGCTGCAGAATTTTTGCATTTTAGGTATTTGTACTGACTTATACCAACACTGATTATCGAGCCTCAACAACCTTCCGTGAAACCCTTCCCCACAAGGTTTCTGCCAACAGCCTGGAGAAGGCTGCAAGTTCTGCAGCAGCTGGCAAAATCAAAAGCTTAACAACTTCCATCAGCAGAATAAAAGCTACATAAAGATAAAATTCTTGTCAGTGGGTCAAAATATCAGATGTGTGAACATGAGTATAAGCGGTTTAGGACCTAATCAGGCTATTGCTAACCAAGCAAAATAAAAGCATTTAGAATTGTTTAGGCTTAGTTATATGATGAGAGCTAAAGCAATAAATCTTGGGATTATGGAAATTAAGATCTTGGCACAATATCCATATGTACACCTACCTACCAGTGGAAACTCAAGGATATGGATAAGTGTGGTATCAAGCACTTACCCTGAGTATTTAAGGCTTTTTTTTTTAGAGATTTAAATTTTGACCCCTAAAATATGTAAGGCAAACAGAAGTAGAAAAAAATAGGCTCAGATCTGAGAAAACAGAATCCAGCTACTGAAAGAATAGGGCAAAACTACCTGTTAAGAGTCAAGCTAAACAGAAGCCTTTTGAGTATTCAGCTACATTTATGTCAACCATTCAGAAATAGTTACAAAGGACCATAACTTTCCTCAGCATCCATGCAATTACTCAGGGAACTGCTTTGTGTATGACTTGCTTCCTTTCCCATAGCTCAGTAGATGGAACACACCATAAACAAAACACTATCTGCTTTGGATGGGAAAAGTCAACAGCACCTGAGCCTGCTTACTTTTAGGAGTTAACCAGTGAGGTTCTATAACATCTTAAATCATGTTTAACTCAAACACCAGAACTACTTGAAGGCTCACCTGCTCTACTGAAACATTCTGATCCCTGCCAAGTGGCTTCTGCTGGCCCTGATTCAATCCAGAGATGAGCTGATTTGGGGAACTCGAAAACCAGTTTATTTTTAAAAATGCAATCCTTTTACCCACATTCCATACTTGAAACTTTATGCTTTATCAGTACATGATAACTGATGTAGGAGTTGAGTGACACATGAATAAGCTGCACCCTGGCATCATTTCCCTGTGAAACCACCTATTTTCTCATCTGCTTCATGCTCTTATGTTTCCACTTCCTTTCAGCCTCCTTTATGTTTAACTTGATATGAATAAATTAATGAGGTATACTCAGTTCATCTGCTTTGCATTTCTTCTCTTTCATAACAAAATTCAATTGGACAGAGAAATAAGGTTCCTTAATAAAGCCAAGAAACAACTAAAGTAAACCGAAGGAAATAAGATGGAAATCTGTCAAACCTTAAGAAAGAGAAGATTATAAATTTGAATTCAAGTACTGAACAAAGGAGAATATGAAGACTACTGTCACAAAAATAAGCAAGTTCTTAAGACTTCACATACACTAACTTAAAGAAATATATTTTTTTGCTGAAGGATTATCATCTCTCTCAAACCAAAGGGCAAAAAGCAAGTGATAACACCATTTTTCAAAGTTCATATAGGGTTCTCAGGGATATTACTTCTTTCTAATCTATATTACATTAATCAGTCTAAATAAAGCTTTATTTTTATTACCTTTTCATATAAGTATCCCTTTATTAATACTTAGTGATTGTATGAAGACGCAAATAACAAAATAGTAAGTCTACAGGAAAGCAGAAAAACACTGTAGCAATGCTCTGAAAAAGATGATTACCTGACATAGAGGGATCTCTTCTGGCTGGTTCGCAAAGATCCTGATCCTGAACTAATGCTACTGTTCATCATCTGCTCTCGTAAATCATGGATTTTAGCTTCAAAACGACTATATTCTGTAAAAAAGACAGGCATGGCAATTAATGTCGTGCCGAACTTCAGCAATTTAACTGAAAGAGAATCTGAAATAATTTTGATTAGACAAAGAAAATATATTTCAAAATTCTGTGATTGTAATCTATAATTCACAGTAACTACTTTTTTCAAATTAAGACAAACATTTCTACTAATAATTATCAATTTCATAGTAATAAAAAGACAGATACAGATAAATTTTAACCTGTGACAGAAAGGAAACTTCAGAACATACATGTGAAATACATGTTTATAACCAAGAACTACATATTTTAATTTTAAAATGTTAAGAAATGGGAATGAAAAATGTCTGTACTTCAAAATTACTGGATTTGATTGAGATAAAGAATTTAACACTGCAAGGTGGGAAATATGCAAAATATCTTCTGAAATAAGACCACGTCCCTCTGGGAGGTCAGGAAAGGGAAAAAATATCCAGAATTCTCGCATGAATTTCAATCCATTTGTAAACAGTATTAGAGAGTCAAATTGCCCCCATAGAATTATGTACAATGTTAATCCTGGAAAAACGGATTGTGTTCTTAAGCAGCACCGTGTACTAATAAAACTATGCTAAATGCATTTGATTTTAGCTACAAAAGCAGGCAGGAAAATAGTAATTGCTTCTTCAGGACAAACATCTCCTGAAGTGAGGTACTTACATGCCGTCAGCATAAAATATCAACTCAGAGCAAGTAAGTTTTTCCTTCAGCTGAATAGTTTAGACTTCAGGATCAACAGATCCACTTGTAAACCCTTCCTTGTCAAAGGAAATGTTGTGCAGCCACCACCTTCCCCAGGAGACCACGTGATGCCAGATTATAACAAGTCAACAGTGGGAGAGCCAGGGTGTGTGTGCTGCAAGCAGCTGCTGGACCGGGCAATGAGCTGCTCTCCCGAGCTGCACCCTCACTCCCTGCGGGCACCACGCTTATTCAGGAACTGCAGGACTGAGAAAGGGCTCTAAAATAAAAAATCTAGAGAAAATCTCTAAGGTTCCTTTAACAGCCATCTAGAAACTGTGAATGTCTTATCATATTCTGTTGTGTAGCCCTTTCTCCCCACACACTCATCATACAGTGAGCACCAATAGCATCTATAATTAACTCTATCCAGATTATGACAATATGAACAGTCTCTTCAATAACCCTAACTTTTGTCCTTTATAAGCAAAAGCTAGTAGCTTTTAAGACATCTTCGTTTTTAATATAGCACCAAGTGCCTTTTTACTAATAAAGTTCAGATCAAACACTACTGGCACTCAATCAAACTAATGAGGTTGTTTGACAAGAGAATCAAACCCATTATTTCCACCACTACCGATGCTATCACTAATGACAAAAGAATGTAAGATAACAGGACAGTAACCAAAGTGGAATGTGAGAAAACGACATTTTTTAGAAAGCAACACTCCTTAGGGGAAGGGCTCAGATGCAGTGAGAGAACAGCTCACTCCTGCTGTGCTACTGCTGCCCTGCAGGGCCTTGGGTAAGTCACCTCATTTTACTCATACCCAAGAAACGATAAACCTAAAAGATTTTTGTATGCCCCTGTGTGAAAGAAAAGTAGGCATGGAAAAGATCAGATAATCCCAGCATTTTCTTCTGCTACAGCCTGTTCTATACTAAATATATCTGCAGCTCTTTGCAATAGCTACTGGAGAAAATACAAATTTCTGGATCGTGTGTCACTTTACTGAAGAATCAAACTTCCTCCTATGCAGCACTTAGAGAGCTACCGAGGAGGCTATTTCCCAGTATTGCTTAACTCTATCCTATATTTCATCCTCAGATTGCTGGTCTTGCAGCTTCCTGAACTAATTTAATTTTTCTCATCAGAACTCCTGGGAAGTAAGTGCTGAATGAGTGACAGGGACATCTGTAGGAGTAAGGAGGAGAATAATTTCACCACAGAGGCTCCTGCCATATGAATAAAGCAAAAAAAAGAAACTAATGGGCTGGGACTGAGAAGGCTTTATGTTCGAAAAGAAGGAGTGCCAAGAAATTTCATATTTAGGAGAAGCTTAAGCACTGTGCAGTCAGAATCTGGTGAGCTCCTTAGATATAGAGCTAAAATATGAGTTATATTCCTCTTAACAGAAGGTTTTGGGAGGAACAGGATGGATAGAATTCTCACCATTATTGGGTTTGGAGCTGAAAAGTACATAGGAATTTTGGGTTTTAAAAAAAGAAACCTTAGTATTAGATATACTGTACTAAAACTAATGCTGGAGACAGAAAAGATGCCAGCAGCAGCACTCTTGATAGCATCAGAAAAGCCATGTTAGTCTGATACCAAATGGATCAGCACCTGTGCCCTGTTGACAAAGTAGGGTTGGTTCAACATCAGCTTTATGAAGCAAAGTGTGATCTCTGCTAATTTATCTAGAGGAGGTTGTAATTTGCCTAGGACAGGTTATATTTCTATCTCTGTGATTAAGAAGAGTTGGGTATCAAGTGTCTTTTGCATCTTTAATCTCTTACTTTCCTTCAGTTTATCATCCTTAGATTCTCACAAATGCTAGAGAACTAATTTCTTTACAATTCCTTTCTTTCTTATGTTATGCATAATAGTGATATTTAGTGTATGACAAATTTGATATTTGTTCCCCTGAATCACAGTGAAGAGAACAACAAACTTCCACTTGGCTGTGACAAAATCATACAATGTACATATAAATATGTAACTTTAAAAAAAAGTTTTGTCATGTCAACATTCCAGAAATTTGGAGCTGGAACAGACACAGTGAACAAGATGAAAAGGACACTCTGCTTTCTTGATCAACAGGAAATGAAGAGCTTGGCAGGGAAGGAATGCATTTGATTTCTGGTGTGGTGTTATATGGGTAATCAAACAGAAAGGGTATAAACTATTTAAACAAAAAAGGTAGAAGTAATTTTAACCCAAATGAAGCAGGCTGGTCATTGGAACTCCATCTACAAATATCCTACCAATTTCCACAGCCATCTGTTGAAATCTATTTCAGAATCCACTGAGATTCTGAGGTACTGTTTTAATAAGAGCTATGGTTCAAGAAACACAGACACCCACCCAAAAAGAAATTCAAAACCAGAAGAAAACCACACAATTCAGCCTCTCAATCCTTTCAATTAGAATTTGGTCAGGCTCCAAACCCAGATGGACATGCAACAGCAGCGAAGGCAACTTCTAAGGTCTGAATTTTAGGAAAGCTGCTGATGATATACATCAAATAAAGGGTAACAGGCAGAAAAACTACCAAGAAGCACAATAAAAGAAGAACATTAAAATAAGGGCATCTTTTCTTGACTAGAATTTTCTCAGAGTTTCCAAGAAGTTTAGAGGCAGGGAGGGAATAGTATCTACTGTCATAACAGTGAGACTGGGGAAGCACAAGCACCTCCTGCTTCAATTCATGGCATTTATCCAACAGAACC
Source organism: Cettia cetti (assembly GCA_013401135.1). NCBI lineage: Eukaryota > Metazoa > Chordata > Aves > Passeriformes > Sylviidae > Cettia > Cettia cetti. The sequence goes on along the minus strand of VZUI01037966.1, from coordinate 20,361 downwards.
CCACCATCATTAAAGCAAAAAACCCAAAACCTACTCAGGTTTACACATAATCAGTTGTTATGAACAGAGGATGAATACATCTGGGCTCAAGTTTAAACTTTAAAATTATACTGGATAAGCAGAGGGTGCAAAAACTTGACTAAATCTGCTCTATTTCATGTCTGCATGTATTCCACAGCAAGAAACAAAAAGGAGGGAAGATTAGCAAATCCTGGAAGATTACTCTGATTCCTAGCTGCTAAAGTGATTTTACCAAGAAATCTGTCGTATTTTCAATGTTAATATTTACTTGAACAGACTATCAGAACTCCAGAAAGGATCTGATCACCGAAACTCTCCTGGACTGTCCATCTGGTGGGCAACAAAACACATACACAGAAAAGTGGTGAATTGTCTGAGCAGGCAGGGGAAGAGGAAAAGGAGGCTGCAATGAAAATGGAACACACATCCTAGCAAATGGGGCAGGAGAGCAGAAGGCTACACAAGGGATGGGAAATTCAGCAAACAGCACAGAAGGAACAGCGACTCAAGGAAGCCGGGATGTGCGTACAGGGAACAGATGGCAGCGCAGCTCTGAGAAGCAGAGATTCTTACTTATATTGAACCCACGTAGAGCTGAAAAAGTTCACTTTAATTAAAAAAGTATGCCCCTAGCTTCCCTCTTCCCATCTGTCTATAGAAAGCCCTCTTTAGCAGGAACCACTAGATTTGTCTAAGCAGGACTCTAGTGCCGACAATTTTATATAACTACTGATTTATATTCTTTTCTCAACTCTGAGTATTCAATTTTCCTTTTCATGGTGCCTTCAAAGAGAGAAATGGAGTCTGGTAGTTAGGATGGCCACCATCACACTGATCCTGTACTGATCTTCCATTTTTCTTTTAAAATGCATGAACCACAATACAAACATCATAAATAATTTTTGAGGAGATATTATTTTGCTGCAATGCTTGTCATTTCATATTAACATTCCCTGGGACAGACCACAATGAATTCCACATGCTGTTGGTGACTTTCATGCACTCTAATGTTTAATGAGCTTGTATCTCATTAATCACTTGAAAGACTGTGCCAAGGAATTTCAAAAGATTAGAAAAACTGCATTTGTATTTAGTTAAGAACACCTCCCACAGACCCTGGAAAACTCAGAAAGAGACTAGGTCCAGTCACTGCTGAGGTGAATCCACTTAAAAAGTTGCTGGAGGCTTAGCAAGCATTCACAAGCAATTTTATTTAATATATTAAAGAGTAGGAGTGAGGTTTTAAAGGATTAAAACATGTGTAAGCCGCCTTACAATGTCTATCAGGGCTATATATAGCAAAACCCTTTTTCTAATCTTAGTGGGTGCAGTTTTGAAGATAGTCTAATTGACTAATCTAGATTACTTGTGAATGAGTAGAACCAGGTACCAAACAAGCAAGAACAGAAGCCTGGAAAACCACATACGCAAAAACAGGGCAACTTTTTTTGAAGTTTTTTTTTTTTTTTTTGCGAATTTTTTATTTTATGAAATCGGGATACACTGATCTTTTGGACCATCTTTGCTTAAGAAAATACATGTCCTCATCTCGAAAGCAAGGGAAGCTCAGCCTTGATAAAAAACAGTTACTGAAAACTAAGTTTTGCACAAGCATTATTGGCTTTATGTTACCCCAGCTGGACTTTTGCAGACAGAAGATTTACAATGTATTCCAAGACTCATGCTCAGAAAACAATCTTAGCTTATACATATGAAAAGGGCACCATTTCCCAGAGTTTAGTTATTCTCTTTTGAATTCCATTAGCAAACAGTACATAGAGGCAGCATTGTAAACAGAAAAATCAGCCACATACTGGCCATCGAGCAGAGAGCTCTAACTCTTATTTGTTTCCTCCTTTCCTTTTGTGTTTCCTTCTTTTTTTTTGCTTTTGAGTCATTTGTTTTAAATAGAAGAGAAAATGAAAAATACAGAAGTTCAATTAATAAAACTGAAAGAATGTGTGTTAGCTACCTATATGAACAATGCATGTTCAGAAACAGGTGCTTTACAAAAATATGTTGAAATCTTCTCTTGATGTTTTGGTTCCACCTTCTCCTAATCTTACACTGATCCACCAGATCACCTAAGAACATGAAGCTAATCTGATCACTTAAACATCTTACCACTCTTTCAGAAAAGAAATTACAATTTTATTTTTGGTATGTCAGGTGAATCCTCGGGAAACAGAAAGGGTCATGAGAGGCTTATCTGAATTTTGCCCTGCTTTAGGGAAAGATGAGGTGACCAGTGAATGACTACTGATGCCAACAGACTTGGCCTGCTGCCTTCTTCAAGGCCCTCCAAGAGCAGGCTTCACAGTTTATGTAACTGCAGTTAATGTTATCCACATCCTTAATACAGCTCAGTTCTGATCTAGCAGAGCATTACTACAATAGAAAGCTTAACCCACTAAATTATTTTCTATCCAATTTCAATCAAATACACTTTCATATTTTTAATATATTTGTTTGGCTTTTCTATTATTTCAAAAGACTTAAATGCACTCAAACTATAATACAGTTAAGGCAGCCCACTGGCACTTCATACCCTTTTGGAATGGCAAAATCTAACTTTCCAGAAATTCTGAATTTTGAGGCAACATTATCATTATCTTTCAGACGACCTTTTAATTTGAATGAATGCAACAATGTAGGTCAATGTGAAACACAGAGCCCTCCAAGAACTGTAAAAGCCTCTGCAGTCCTATACTTCCCCCTTGCTGCTCCTCTCCTCACTACATTCCCTTCAAGCACTCAAGTTCCTGCATCCCTGCTATCCAGAACAATCACAATTCTGACCATTCTGAATCCCCACTCCCAGGAGATACATATATATCCAAATTGCTTAGTGCTTCCTCTCATTCCTCTGCACCAACATTACAATTCTTCCTTGCCATCCTACCTCTGCAGGAAACCCACAGACAGCAGTGTGGCACTGAGGTGTCTGCAGAGCCAGGGAGCAACATGAAAATTAAATGGATCAGAAGCCACTACAAATTCAAATGGCTTATGAAAACACTTTTGTGTACTGAAATAACATCTCCTGGTTTGAAACTGCTCCAGGTCACAGTATTTCTTTTCCAGTTGAGTTCACAGTAAAGCAAAATCCCTTTTAATTCATGAGTGATGTCATGAAAGGAGGTAGAAATTTGTAGTGCAAGCGAGGGACTAAGGAAAAGCTTCCAAATAAAGGTGAGAATGAGAACAACATCCTGATTTCCCAAGCACATTTCTACAGGGTAACTCCTGTTTCACAGACTCTTGCTCATCTCCTGCTACAGATCCCTCTGCAGCATCCAGCCCCAACAGGTCCAAACCCACTGATCTGTGCACAAGGGAGACTGTCATACCAACTCCCATGGCATGGATGTACCACAGAAGGCTGAACCAGTACAACCCAACACGTGACCAGTTTCCAACACTAGCTCCTGGCAAGCTGCAAGGCAAAGCCTGGAGTCTACAAGGAGAAAGCCTTAGGTCAGCTGAGTACAGTTGTGGTGGTGCCTGAGGCATGAGCCACTTCTGTACACACCAGAACACACCCACATTCCATGTTTGCTTTTCACCTGTCCCAAAGAGTGCTGGCAAGTTGCTGAAATTTAATTCAGTGGAGTAGAAAAACTTTGTAAGGCATCCCTCAAACTTACTGAACACTCCTGGAAACTAAAGGAATGCCCAGAAGGACATTTGAAAGAATGCAATTACATCTGTTTTCACCCAATTCCATAACCAAGGACCACTGTGAAGATTTAAGGGGAAGAAAAGTCAGTGGCTACATAATTTGAGCCCAAATTCATAAAATCAATTTCATTCAGCCATAATAGCCTACCCCAAACCCAGTAATTAGAATTTAGTTACCATGGATTTGAAGAGAGAGATATGGAAAATACAAGCTTTTGCATGAGAAGAGTTTTCCAGTGATTCATTTTTCTACAGCCTAACTCAGGCTTTCCTATGAGAGAACTGCTTGCAAAAATCCTCTTTTCCCAAAAATAGGAGGAGAAGGACAAATGGGAAATTTATGATGGGAAAATAGGAAATGTGATAGGATGTAAAAACATAAATTAACATTCCCCACCACATCTATGAACGTACAAAATGTCATATACAATTACAGGGAGTGAAATGAGCCAGTCCCAAGTGTCTTCCAAATGCTCCTATCATACTGAATCTCTTTACTCAGTTATAATGAACTCTGATGGATGTCTAAAATCTCCTTGATCTGTCCTAGCTGTCAGCATCTTTTACAAAATCCTGCTGGATTCATAAATATAAATAAAATACATATGCAATACAAGCAGATATAACTGATGCTCTCCATCTTTATGAAGATATTTGAGAAACATCAATAATGAACAACAACTTTATGAATATTTTAATACTTGCTAACCTGTTTTCAAGTGGCAGAAACAAAAAATGAGGATAATTATAAACACACACACATATACATATATACACACACATTAAAAGTTTTCCATTTAAATGAGTCTAGTGAGGAGAAAAGACTACCAGGTGAAGCTATCATTTAGGAAATATGAAGATGACCAAAGAACACGCACACTTTTATCAAGTGTACTCAATCATCCAGATGGTATTTTCTATTTGGAAAGTCAAATTGCAAACAGACTGCTTACCCTGCTATCAAAGGGTAACCTTTAAGGAAATATTCTCTTTACTAATCTAAGATATAAACAATGAATATCTGATTCAATTTACCTCCCTCACCAGACCTGACGAAGCTGATAGTTGGACTTCCATTCAAACTTACTTTATGAGGAGTAAGAATAAGGCAGAGATGTCAGACATCAGTAACTACAGCTCTCTAAGGTAGGTTGGCCATGAGTCAATTCATACTTGGCCTCCAAAGTACAATGGATCTGAATTCTCTAGCTACACTTTTCCTTCAAGGCATACCTCAAAAGGGTAGAGTGAGCCCTATTGTGATTCTAACATCTTCACTCCAAAGGAAGATTTTGTGCACAGTTTCAGAAACAAAGATGCTCACAGACCAAGCATCTTGAGGGGAGAGGAAGAACAATCCTTTCTTTGATTAATTTGTCAGAGGTCTGTCCATAATCTCAGGTAACTTGAGTAACTTCACCCACAGGCATCCTCTCAAATGGGCCATATAAATCTTTGAGAACTGAATTCTCAATACAGCTCAGCTGCAGTCTTGTCCAGAATGCTTCAGTAGCCATGAAGGAGTAAGTACAGCTCTAGCCTTGAAATCTACAAGTGACAGTCACTGAATAATTTCTAAAAGGCAGTGTATGTTGCCCTGGGTAAACCCCTGTGCAATGAGTCAAAATCTCAGCAGTCAGTCAAGATTGTACAAGAGCACTTGTAGGTACAAAGCAACCCTTACCTTCCGGGCGGTACTGAGCTACAATAGTCACTGCCTGGCCTGCGTTCTTCAGGGCTGCTGCTGCCTGCTCGTGGGTTGCTGCTTTTAGATCTACTCCATTTACCTACAAGCAAGACAAAAAAGCTCCTTAGCAAAATTAATGCACATCACCACAGAACACACACCTGTGGAAAAAAACTAACTGGATACAAACTAGTTTCCATGCCATATGTATTTCCTCTGTTCCCAACATTGCTCCTGAAATAAAAAGTCAATAAAATAATCTCTCACATATGCCCCTTTTAAGAATTACTGAGACTATCACAGTATATCAATCAGTGAATGGTCAATTTTCTTCTTGCTTAAGAGTGTTGTCTTTCTTTTTAAGGAGAAATAGAGAATGTTACTTTTTGTGATGGTTCAGGGACTTCTTAGGCAAATAATGCCTACAGACCACGCTGTCACCACACCCAGTGACAAACAACACCCTCTGTGAATCTGGCATTTGTTTCCAATAAAGATTTAAGAACAGCATCACAGAAAAATTGAAGCAGAAATGTGTTCCACGTTTTTGACCAAAAGCAGTTTTCATAGTTCAAACTAAAATAAAGATGTGCTTTAATATCAGTTTTAGTAACTGCTGTCAAAAGGACATAATTCCTCTTAAATAACTTCCAAAATACAATGTAATTGTCCAAAGAAATGATTCTCCATAAATTAAGTAATTTCAGAAAGAAACACACAAAAAATTTATGACCTTCAATACTAACATAGAAAATCCCCTAGAGAGGTATGAGATAGATCTTTTTAAGACTAATAGGAGGTTCAGCAGCTACTCCAGGAAGTACAGATACAGTTTTAGACACTGCTGCCAAGGGTCTCCATCTCATTAGAAGAAATCTGTATTCTTTCAATTTAGACACACACAGCCATCAGCTGGGAGACTAAGATAAGTTACTGTCTTCACTGAATGTCTGAGAAAGAGAAGCACTATTTTAATCAAGTTATAGATGAGAAACTGAGGCAAACTGAAGTCCTCAGGGATACTTTGGAAGTATATTAGAATCTGTTCCATTATTTCAAACTTGGCTCAGTTAATAACATTTTTCATATGTCATTAATTGGCATTAATATGCAGGGAGGGGGAAACTTTTGCTGCTGTTTAAATAAAAGAAACAAAGAATCCTACAGAAATTATCCGATCTCCTTTCCTAAGCTCTCCACTCAGGTCAGCTGGCCCTCCTGCAAGGATGAAAGAGATGAAAATTCCTTCTCCATCTTCTCCTCCAACAATGTTGAAACCAAGACCTGTTGATCCTCGATGTAGGACGACCTTTCTAGGCTCCCTGAAGAAAAAGAAAGGAATATGAAATCTTGGTCACTAGACATAAGTAAAAGTAAAATAAACAATTAGAAAAGCTTCTAGATGTAAAACAAAATCCCCTCCCTGTTGATAGGTGAACTGAACAAATCTGTAAGTATGTATGTATAAATAAACAAATTCCTATTATGCTACAATCCTGTCATTACTTAATATTTTCCATATTGTTCAAGAACACCAGTGTAGGCTGTGACATTCTCAAATACATTTTTAATTTCAGCAAAATGACTGCAACTGAAGAAGTTAAACTAAACCAGGTTGTTGCACTTTTTTTCACAGGATCCCCTCCTAACTTGAATGAGGGGAGGAAAGAAGAAATATTGATAAGGCCAGTCAAATTCTAATGCAGAAAGACTCCTTCCAAAAATCTATTATCTGTTTCTCGATTTAATGCAAGTAAACTATCTCAGAAAAAGACATTTCTAACAAAAATGTGCACTGCATTTCAAAAATCACTAGAGAGCACTAAAGAACAATTAATGGACATTAAGTATTTAATTATTAATTTACAGGATAAAGTAAGAAGAAAACAAAAAGTATCATCTAGTGCAATCTTTAAAAATCACTCAATTTTTGTACTAGCTATTAAATCAGGTCAAATTTTTAAGGTCAAATTCTTAAATTTCACCTCCATCAACTATTCTATTTATTTTTTCAAGAGTACTATTCCATTACAAATAAATGACACTGAAAATCTCCATACACATTGCTCTGGATCACACCAATATATTAACCAAAACAGAACAGAAGAGAGAACAGAAAGATGCAGTATCTTTTAAAATAACACCCAAAATTCATAAACCTCTTCCTGTGATGGAGAGAGTATAATATGAGAAGGCAATTTAAAGAAAATCTAAACGTGTTCTGAATAGCGTTTGCATTTCAGAAGAAATCTAAAAGCAGCCTTTTATAGTAATTTTAAAGGAAAGCAACAAAACCATAATAATATCAATAGGACAGAATCATTTTGGCTTATGTGTCTACCTAACCCTAAGTTAAAAATCAATACAAAGACATATCCTACCTTCCACTACACTAAAATCAATTCTCCAATTTATTATGGCACTTAGGTTTCAATCCTGGGTGGACCCTGCCTCGGAATCTGAGTGATATTTTCCATATCAGATGATGGTGTGACACAGAATTCAGCAACAGCATACTGAAAGTGCAGTGTAACATCCCTATACTTGCAGAACAGAAGGGCAAGAAAATTACAAGAGCTTCCCTCTATCAGCAATGATGAACAAAAGATTAATGCAATCTACTGAATCAGCGAAGGAATGAAAGGTCTGTTAATAGGAAAGGATTAAGAGCTGTACAGCCTTTCTGGATTTAGAATCCATCAAAACAAACCCTTGTCTGTGGGGGCAGGGAGGACCCAAACATTGCTTGCTTTAAAATAAGAAAATCTCTGGTCTGCTCATACTACCATCTTAAAAATCTCTTATCAATCCATGCAGCATTTCCAGGGCTTTCTGTTTTTAATGCTATTCCTGGACTGATAAATAAAGTGTGTGTGTATATATACATAGAAATATACCTAATTTTACCCTTACAATGTTTACGAGAGTTAAAAAACTAACATCTATTTCTCAAAATAAAAAATAGCATTCAATAGTATTTTGCCCACTAACATCTTGGAGCTTCCCTGGTTAACCAATTTGACACTTAGCTTTGATTATTCATTACCTGGTAATCTCATCATCTCCAAGCATTCCCTTGGGGACTGGTGAGTATCGACCTGGTGATGCTGGGGGCAGGGACTGTCCCAGGTAGGCAGATGGAGAGATATGGTTATCCACTGGCTGAGAATAAGCTTCACAGAGGGGGAAGGAAAACAATAAAAGACATTAGGATAATACTGAAAAAGAGCTGGAGGAACTGAAAGAAAGGAGTGAGCTCTTCTAAAAACAGTTTAAATGATATATTATAAATATCATAGTTGTAAAATAGTCTGTTAAATCTGTACATTCCCTGGTCTCCTTACTAAGTCAGTAAGCAAATTTTTCAGTTTCATTGTGTCTCAAAAAAAACTTTTTCAGAAACAATTACTGTGGATAGTTGAAGCCCATGGGAACAGTCTGTTTTAAAGCTGTTTTTAATTTGACTGAAGCAAAGTTTTAACTGAACCGCAACACACATACCAGAAGAAATTTAGCATCTTAGATTACAATTGATGGAAAATAGTCTACAATACCAGGAGAATTGTTCCAATAAATAATTAAGAAGATGCATGATATTTCAAAGTTAGGCACATCAATTTTAAGTGCTCATTAAGGCACAGTCATACCCATTACTTGCTATTACAAAACATGTTCTACAATAGAGAAACATTCTACAAATATTTTTTTCCTGGCATATGCGCTTCAAACTTTGAGGCTTAAACATGAAGGGTGGGGACTCTTCACAGATTCAGTATTATTAAAGTTGCCAGACTCTTTGCCTTTACTTGCTGTATCTGATGGGGTAGCTGACCTTTGAGGATTTGCACTAAACCCAAAGCTCTTTAACTGGACATACATGTCACAGACTGCTGAAGTAATCTGTATATTTTTTAATCTGTAATCTTTTATTTTCTCCTTTTTAAACCATTATCAAAAAGTTTGGATCATACACAAACTTATCAAGAGTATTCTTGATATACATATATATATGATATATTTGCTAAATAGCCAGCTTTCAAACCACTCAGTCTGGGCTGGATTGTGCCTGTATTGCTCTAGATTCCTAGTAAACATGTGTAGTAAATTCTTCACATGGCATATGCATCAGGTCAACACTGTCAACATTTCAACAAGCACTAAAATCCACTATGAACAGCTTCAGCAGCTTAAAAGCAGTGGCTGATAAAGGAATTGTGCTATTCAGACACACCAGCTCTCAATTAGCTGCATGAGACTGTGCAGAACTTCTGGAAATCATTATTCTGGGTACACAAGAAGTTTCAGTAAAACTCAGAACTGAAGTGCAAGAGGTACCTGGTGCCCTTTTATAACAAAGACAGAAGGAAGTTCCCTCATGCTGCTTGGTTTCATGAGGTCTAAAGCAAAGAGAATGCTGCTTTTGCTAAAACCAAATGATCGACACTAGCATTCACACCAGAGAATGGCCTAAAAATTAGGAGCTGTTCAACATATACGATTCCTAATACAGTTTTTTGGAACAGCAGTAACACACACACTGCACCTTCACCCTTGCACTCCCTGCAAAGATTTTATAGATCCCACCTCCTTCTGTCAGTCCCAGTACAATACATAGTTTCTGGGCACCGGTAAGAGATTTGGACACCTAACTGTCAATTTCAAAACTTGGGAGTTCTTTTAGTCACATTGGAATTTTAGCAACACTTTCACAAATGATTACCAAACCATATGGCAATATTTACTTTTCAGTTAAAAAGAGATTTTTTTTAATACAACATTATTATTGCCATGTTATTGTATGCACTTTTTGCTTAAAACAAAACCACACATAAATTCAGTTATTTTGTTTTTTCTCAGAAGATTTGAAAGATAAAGCATAAAAAAATTAAATGCAAGACATTATGAGCTCTTTTCAATCAAAAATCTTAACAACTGTTGCACAGTATAGCAGCTCTGTACATTCTGTTCCTGCACTAAATTATCTCATTCCACAAAACGAATTTGAAATTGCTTTTCACAAGTGAATGGTAGCCATAATGATGCACATTCTACAGGAAGTAATTAAATACAAATTCTGTATTCATTGGCTTACAGTACTTCTCATTTTTTTGTTTTTCAGGCTTCTGAAGCTTTTAACTGCACTGTGTTCAGAAACATACACACCACCTATTACATTACCTTATTTTTTACGTTTTATTCTTTCACCATGTGACTATCAATCAATATAACAGTTTATTATTTCAGACCTGTGGACTGTTCCACAACAGCACTGGCTGCATCCTTTAAAGTTTTACATATTCTTCTTGCTTGGAACAGTCTGGTCCTTTCTCAAAGCTGGTGTTCTCAGTGCTACAAAAGCAAACCTATACTAAAGCACAAAAAGGCTGCTCTCTGTGGAGCTCCTGCACAAAAGCACAAAAAGCACAAAAGCATCTCTGCAACTTTCCTGAAACTGTTTCAGATGGAAATTACAGCTGAAGCATATTCATGAGGAACATGACAGAAATAAAAGGTAATCCTAAATGAGGTCTAAACTTCTATTTCCAGGTAAATATTATTACTGATGGAACTGATAAAGGAACTGTCTTTTGGATGAACAGAAAACTGCATGCATAAAATCAACTTGCTTTGACAGGAAAAGTCAGACTCTTAAGAAGAAATTCCATTTCCAAATCCACCCTCTCCTTTACATAAGACAGTTCTAGACAAAAAGAAAAAAATTGACGACTTCCTACTATTTTCCTATTATCTGTAAACTGAGGAACACCAATCACAGTATAATTTCTAAAATGGGCAATAAAATTAAAACTTTATTGTATTTTACTGTTATTACATATTCTTCTCTTCCTGTACTTAGACCATTTAGGAAAGGATAAAGCATTCATGTCTAGTGAAGAAACTGATCATTCCCTACCTTCCAGTATTTTATTTCTCAATGCAGGGTGGAAATATTGTACCAATGCACAAAAACATAAAGGAAAAAATACTTTGAAATTAATAAGGAGTCAAAAACGCATCACTGATAATGTCTTCAAAGAAGGCCTGTATTGGAAGCAAGTCCTCTCTCTCAAAAACTATTTAGCCACTTTTCTGACTCTGATATTCTACTACATGCACTTCACAGGTAATGTTGGTGTTTTAAACAGCAAGTACTACACCTTCTTAGTAATATTTCAACTGAATAACTTTAAAAGCATTAATACGAACAAATCGCAGGATATTTGTTCCAGGAACCATTTAATGATCACCATTTATGTATAGATGTGGAAGGCAGTTTACACTCCTGATACACAACCCCTCCAGCAGGCTAACACCTGTGGTTATCACACACACATCAGCCCCAATGCTCTGGCCACAGCACCATCCCACCCACACTGCTGTGGCTCCTCTGCACACAGTAAGACATAGTGAGGGGACTTCTGCTGCATTCCCATATTTGCTATACTGGAAGTTCTCATTTTTCAGCCTGACAGAGAGTGGAGAACAGCACACAGAGGGTAATGTGCTCAGAAAGAACATTGCATTCTCCTTGAGTCAGAAAATGCAGAGCACTGTAAAGTAACTGTTTAGCCTGGCAATCCACACCTCAAGAGCTAAAAGATAAATCTCACAGAAGCAATAGAAACAGGCATAGCAATCAACTATTCCAACTCTACGGCCAAGCTTTCATTACCCATACACATCCCAGTCTCCAGAGCATCAGCACACACCCATAAGACTTTTTTTTCCACATTCATTCCCTGCTGAATCTCTGGTCTCCAACAGCCACAACTCCTCTCTAACAAGATTTTCAACAGAATTTCCCACACAGGCAGCTGGAAGCCATTCACTCACTGATATATATCAAATCACAGAGGACAACTTTCTGCCCCAGGTGCACAATGTTGGCACCAACATCTGTACTCTTCCCAATAAATGCTGCCATAAATCAGAATCTCAGAAACCTCTTGATCAAACATCCCTTTATTCCAAGGCACTAACCCTAAGGAAATTATCAAATTGTTTAATTATCTATATGGATTCTAACTTATTTGGTCCTTTCATTTGAGCCATCAGACCACCTGACAAGGCCACAGTACTGTGTAGCTGATATTCTTACTACAGGAGTTCTAAACAAAATCAGGTTTTGCACAAAACCTAGACACTGAAATTTGTTCTCAAACAGTTCCTCAGTATCCTTGGCTCTGCAATTTAAATCCTCATCATCAGGGCAAGTGAGGCAGCCCTATAACTAAACAAGTTCCAGAGGGAAAATCTTGAATACAAATCAATTTCTGAATTTGGACTTGAAATTAACTACCATGTCCACACAAGTTGGTACAGTGAGCAATCTACTGCATGTTCTTCACAGTAGCAAGTACTGTGCACTGTACTTTTAGATATTTCTGATAAAATGAGAATTAAAAAGAAACAAACAAAAACCCACACACAAACAGAAATAAAATAAGCAAACAAAAAAACCTCCAAGGGGGTTTTGTAAGTAAGTAGTTCACATAAAAACTCAAGTAGTAGAGTTTCTACCTTAACATTATTTGTAATAGACATGTTCACAGGGAGCCTCTGTGCATGTCTCACTTCTCCTTTATCATAGGACTGAACTTCTAAGAACCTGGCTAAAAGGATTTTCATTGACAGAAATAGGAAGGAGGATTGCAAATACATGTCTCAGAACAGCTGCAGATGAGCCGGTGAAGAAAGAAGCCTGATAACTGTTTCAACACTGAGTCACAATCCAGGTGATCCTAGAAAATACCTCTTTAATATCTGCCATCTGGTAAAAGCACTTCAGAACCCCCTAAAGCTCTAAAGTCTAAAGCTCTAGAGCCCTGTACTGCTCTGCTAAATGCAGTATAAAATACTACATACAGGTGTCACAATTTTTTGGTAAGAGTTCTATCTAACTGAGCAGCTTCTTGCAGAAAGCAGAGGTTGCAAAGTTATATCATTTATAAAGCAGAATCAGCCTTTGAAGAGATTGATGTCTCCCTTTGAGATATCCATTGTAAAGATGCAAATGCTGAGGTACTGGAAAAGCTTTTGTTCTGCCCTGTATTAGAAAATAGCATTTAGCAGCTCAGACACAAGTAGTTGTGTTTCAAAAGTGAAAGACTGAGGAAAAGACAAAACTGATTTCCTGGAATTAAGTCATTAAACACCTCAGCAAAACCTTTAGGTCTGCTTTGGGTTCAAAATTCCAGCAGCAGGTTCAGTCTCTGCACCAGCTGCACTTTGATCAACAGAGACACAAGCTCATGGAGCCTTGGGTAGAAAAGGCTTTCCTGTTGTAAGGAAAAGAAACAGACTAAAGTTTCATCAAAGAACCCAGCACCTTGCAGAGGAATGTTCTTTGGTCTACCAGAAACAGTGAAAAACAGAGTATCTTCAGATAGAGAACTCAAGGGAACTGCAGCTAAATGAAATAAAACTCAGAAAATCTACTCAAAAGTACAGACAGCCCACAAACCTTGCCAAGGGTCACTAAAGGAAAGTAATAGAAAAGATGCCTGGAATCTGAGAAGAACTTCCATGACTTTTTTCAGAATGCTTGAGTTGGAGGAGAAAGGTTCCCAGAAGCAGCTGCTGGAGCTTGAGGTATGTGACAAGGTCAGGAGTCTGGCTTTTCATTTCTCAGTAAAAAAACAGAAGTGACACTTCCCACACAGGATGGGATACTGGACTGCACAGAATGCCAGCATCTCTCAAATCTCACTCTTAGAGTGAGAGCAAATAGAGAAAAACTCTGGAGGCAGGATGGTAACAGGACAAAAGGAGCCTACATGTGTGACCAGGCCATTTATCTCCAGTAATGGATGTGACACTAAGTCATACTTACTGAGAAATTAAGGACTCATGGCAAATGGCAGAAGAATCCTCATGGCAGTTATGTGGGATTACCCTTGACATTACTTTCCTGATCTGTCCAGCCAATGGACATGGTGAGAAGGTACTCTTGGAGATGTCACTGCCTCTCTTAAAGCTCCATGATATGATGCAATTACCTTCAATGAACTGAGTCTCCAGTTCATCCACAATTTGAGAGAAATTATATCTGCATGACAAGGGGTCCAACAACCAACAGTCACCTTTGTCACTGTCACTGATTTATTAGCACTGGGCAAATTATCAGGAATCAGCTTCTTCTCTACCTTCCCCCCCTCAGACTTACTACAGGTTTTGCCTTGGTCTCCACAAAAGTTTAACAAAGTAAATATTCCAATGATTGAGTCAAGGTGCAGTAAGAGATGAGATACTTCAATGTTTGTCACATCCCAATCCACAGCAGTGTAACTGCATTACTGCAACATTACCAGGAACACTATGTAAAAATCAGATTTTTCTGTTCCAAAAAATATGAATTCCAGGTGAAATATATGAAAAGACCAGTTATATGGAGAGAGAACAGGAAGTCTACTTTCCAAGGAAACAGTGGGAAAGGTTATTGAACAAACTAGATACAGTAAGGGAGAATGGCTGCTCTCTAACATATATATGAGTAGAAAACAGGGGAAGAATCAGTGGAGGCTGAAAATTAGATATCTCAAAGAATGGAGCCTCCAAGAACATCCTCCTAATAACACAGTGGAGATAAAACCTAATTAGCTCCAAATTGTAATTTAATAAGCTTACAAATAGATTTCAAGATACTCTAGCTATTGCCAATAAATGATGGGCTTACAAGGTACTTCAGTCTTTGTTGTGCTGCACTTTTGTTTGTTGTTCTTTACATAGTGTTTTCAATTACATCTTTCAGTCTCAAAGTCTTCCTTTTTTTCATATGAAGTAGTACCTAAACAGATCAGTGTTTAGGTACTACATATCGATTGCACATATCTAATGGCAGAAAACAAACCAATATCTAAAATAACTCTCCCTTAGAACCACTTAATATAACAACATGAGTAAAACTGGTCATCCAGAAAAGTCAATGTATTCAGTCTTAGAAAGGCACAATTATATCATTTTCTTTCCTTTCTCCAACCACTAAATGATAATAAACCTCTGGAAGTATACTCATCTCAAATATTTCTTTAGATTGTAGTTCAACCCTGAACATTCTGGATTTGTATGTTTGACTTTGAAAGTACTCTTGTCAGTAGTAACCTTATGTCAACAAGAAAATTCTTGTAACTACTTTTTAATACAGTGTTCACTGTTTTTCCATTCGAATTGTCAATAATTATGCCAAACCTGAAGTCAGATTTCAAATAAGTTAACATGGAAATTTTTTAAGACATTCAGAGGCAGGAACCAGAGCAAGAACTCCCCATCTTCCCAGTTCAGTTTATTCAAGTATATGCAAGTTCAGGAAAAAACAGGAAAACAGGAAAACCATCAGAGCATCACCAACCTCTTTAGTTTACAGGACACTGAACACCCTCACAGTGCATTGCTTTCTACTATTCACACCCCCAAGGGCATGAGGCACTTGTTCTCTCCCCTTGTACTCATCAGCAAGTGATAAGTAACAGAGTCTCTAGGAGTGGGCCATGACAGCCACAAAAACACTCCTGGAGACCCACTGCTGCTGTCTTTTCAATATACAAGCTATAGGATGTTCTATATAGTATATAATTTTTTCCTCATTAATCAACTTATATCAGATTTTTGCCTCATATAACTTTTAAAAGCTTGCAACAGTTAAAATATAAAAATGAAATATGTTTAAGTCTTAAAGAGAAAATTAAATCAGAAAGATAAGATGAACTTACAGTTTGTGATGTCAGGAGGGGCATAACTGTCATTCATGAACATGCTGGTGGGTTTTGCAACCTTCAGATAAACAAAGTCAGATGTGTTTTTTAAGGCAGTCACAGCTTCTTCATGAGTAACTTCTTCTAAGCAAACACTGTTGACCTGAAGAGAAAAACAAACATTCTCAACCCAGAAAAATGTGCTGTTTTCATAGGACACTCACTGAAGGCTATTGGAACACTGGCACTGAGTCTTTCTTAGAATTCCTGTGCCACAGACATAAGTGGTTACATAAAATTATGTAAGAGATGGTTGTTAAGTGTGAAAAAGACAAGTATTCCTATGAAAGATTATAAGAAAATGTATTGACCACAACACTGTAAAGAAGGCACACATGACTTTGAGGATCTAATGGGACAAACAGGACACTTAAAATGTTTTAAGTGTGCACACTTACACTGTGTTACTGCAAGCACTACATAGAGAAAAGTTACTTCTAAAAAGAATAAACCCCACATCAACTTCTCATGACATAATTATGTAACACCAAGTCCTCATTCCTAACATTTTAAAAAAAGCAGGATTCTTCACATAAAGGGATAATTGCAGTATTCTTCATGTACCTTCACATTCCTCAGCTCTGTTTTAAGTGACAAAATTATCCAAAAAGTCTTTTTACAGATAGCAAACTGCACTAAACATTTATAATTAGTTTTTACTGTTTGAAGAGCAGTAGAACACATGTTTTTCTGTTCCATACTGTGAGTATAGATGTACCCAGAGCTCTCACAGAAGCAAATACTGCTAGAGGAAGAAGTGTAGAGCAATGAACCTTACAAGAATTAATAGTTCAGAAATACAGAAATTTCTGGCTGTCTCTCTCATTTTCCTATCTGGACAAAAAAATTGTGGATTGAATTTAAGGTAATTGAAAGTTATTTTTACTTCGTGAATAGAAAAATTTAACTCTGAATCTATTTTAAGCTTTTAAAAAATAAGAACACCATTCAGCAGCATTACAAACACTGAAATGCAATATAAGAAGCAGTTTCACTACAGGCTGGCTAAAGGCTGGCCAGCCACCAGTACAAGGAGTTCCATTCTATTCTTCTCCTTTGAGAAGAGGAAAAATCCCATTGTATGTTTGTTTACAATTCTGTCACTCAGATCCCAGAAAAATAATAGCAGGCATCAGAAATAAACATGCTGATTTGTACAGGTTTTGCACGGAACATTAGGCTGAGAAATAAATTTCAGATTTCCTGATGAGATGGTGTTGAATGATGCAGATTTAATTTTATCACTGATTTCCAAGCAGCTTAACCACAAATTGAATCACGCCCCTATTGAGCCTAAAAGTAAATGACCACTAAAAAAATTGCAGCTCTTACTTACAGCTAAAAGTTTGTCTCCAATCTGAAGTTTGCCATCTTTATGTGCTGCCCCACCTTCGATGATTTTGGTTACATAAATGCTGTTGTCTCCAGGTATATGCTGATTTCCTACACCACCAGCAATACTGAAACCAAGACCTGCTTGAAGATAAAGGCATTACTCAAGAAACCTTTTCTGCATTCTATGGATTTAAATTCTTAGACAAATAATAACACTCCTTGTACGACACAAACATATTTAATATCAGGGTCTAGCTGAAGTAATTCTGATGCCTTTTCAAGTGAACTCCTTAATTTTCTGAAAAATAAAGCTCTAGAAAAGATGTAACACGTACACAAGTTCTGAAAACTAAGAGCTAGATCATTTACTTCATGCTTTGTGAAGTACGGGCACAGCAGAACTATAAGCATCATCATGCTATAGCATCAATTTATTTAAAGACATATTGCCCAGTAATTACTTTCCCAAAATTATTTTTAATCCCTCAAACATCCTTACAAGGTAATCCAATTAAGTATTTTACTCCAATTTGAATGTACTTAAAAATTACTAGACACAATCAGAAACATTTTTATTGTTTAAAAGAAAACTCTGCATTCTACAAGAACAGTTTCAATTCTATCCTTCTTACAAAACAGAAACTTTATCTTTCCAACATACCTTTGGGGCCTTTCACAAGTTTGATTTCCACTATTTTTTCTGTGACTGGTTTTCTTCTTTTGACGTACAATCGCACAATTGATCCCGCTTCTTTCAGTGCCTCCACTGCTTTGCTGTGTGTCACATCCCGAACATCCACCTCATTTACTCGTAGGATACAATCATTAACCCTGGAGACAGCAACAGTCATGCTCAGCTGTTGTGTTACAGCAGAGTGCTGGCATTAGGAGCCTAATATTTTATCTATAATACACTAACATACATGTTAACACATTAAAATACAGAGATTTATCTCCAAAATTCTACTCAGTCGAGACAATGCTCTAAAATTAATTATTAGTGCTTAAAAGTAAATCAAGGATCACTAGAAAACATCTAAGATCAATATTTAATTCATGGCTGAAGAGGGCACCTTATTATATTTTATATATATATACGCCTCATTTTGACAGTGTTTTGAACAGATGTTTGTACAAATTACCTTTTGTTAACAGCTATAAACAGAACTTTAAAAATCAAAACCTAAAAGGCACACAATGAAAGGACACTAGTTTTAAGCCATGATATGAACAAGTCAATCTTGCTTTTCACAAGCAGTTTAAGTGCTGGCCTTCCAGTCCATTTAACATGCTGCAGCAGTAACACTGAGCCCTCATTACTGTAAGTGCAATGCCAGGCCCACCTGTCACCGTGTCCTGCCAGATGTACCTCTGACAATGGCCAACAAGCTAAAATGAAGCCTTGAAATAAGCTCATTAGTACTAAAACCCATAATACATCAGGTATTTGCACATGAAATTATGGGGTAAGTTCTTGGCAACCCAAGACAAAAAAAAAAAAATAGTCCTACAAGCAATGTGGATGGGTATCTTTGAAAAATTAAGATAATGGATTATTACAAAGGATAAAAAAGGATTGCTAATAAAGTCAACTACCTTGTGGATCAGAAAATCCACACATGGATAATTAAGAGTTACCTATCCTACCTGTCTAAGCTTTTTCTTGATTTAAGAGCTATGAAACATATAGCATAATAAATTTATACTACAGAACAGAAAAAGTTCACCTAATTTTCCTAAACTGCAGGTATTATTAATTTGGGAGAGACATATGGATCCACTCAAACATTTTTCATTATTTAAAAAACACTTCCGTAAGGAAAACCTATTAAACATTTAATGCAGGAGGATAAAACTATTAAAAGTAACAGAAGATTTTTCTATCCACTTTTTAAACTACAATAACAGCACTTAGTAACCCAACACAGAAATTCATCCTACCGTAATCTTCCATCCTGTGCAGCTGCACCCCCGGCTATAATTTTTGTAATGAAAATACTTGCATCATCCCCAATATGTGGGTTGTCTGTACCACCTGCAATGCTAAAGCCAAGTCCTGAATTTCCCTAAAGATGGAGGGGAAAAAAATTTACACATTTATTTTTGGGGGAGAAGGTATTCTGGTGTATTTGATAAGCTATAGAACCAAATCTACATAATTTTCACTGATAACAAAAATATTTTAAGACAGTTTAAGTGGTATGCTACACATATAACTTCTATGAAAATAAATGTAATTACATCTTACATACAAAGAGAACATAAGTCATTGAATAACTGTAGGACAAATATTTGCTCCTCATTAAATTATTAGTGACACACTATTTTTCCCAGAGAAAAGCCTTTATATAGCTTGTGTCCCACTTCTAATATATTCCCACAGATGCAGAGATTCAGACAGACATTTTTTTCTTCAAGGATTGCTTGCCCTTACCATCAACTGCAAGACCTCTTCACCCTCTCAGTAACCAGAACTGCACAGGTATTAGATACAACAATTTCTTTCTGTCTTTTTGTTAACAGTGCACCTCAAGTGAACTGAGCTAAATCTCAGTGTAGAAAGCCTAACAAAGAAATGCATGTGACAAGGTGTCACTTGTAATCTCAATAAAAAACTTAATGCATATAAGTAAAAAGCCTATAAAAAAATAGCAATACAGGAGATTAAATCAGAAATCTGTGTTGTTAGTCTCTACAAGCCTAGGTAGCAACATTAAATGCAGAATGTCTTAGAGGAGATTATTCTCCTATTTTACTCTCAGTGGTCAAGGATATTAATAAAACTTTCAATCGCTGCTTAGCAACTGATTATACTGTTTTTTCATTAGGTTAAATAATCTACCTAAAATTTAAAAAAAAAAAAAAAAAAAAAATATTCCAGATGAT
>VZUI01037965.1:0-39644 GCA_013401135.1 Cettia cetti | reverse complement strand
TTTTTTTTTTTTTTTTTTTTTTTTTTTTTTTTTTTTTTTTTTTTTTTTTTTTTTTTTTGTTTTTGTTTTTGTTTTTTTTTTTTTTTGTTTTTTTTTGTTTTTTTGCCTGTTGTATAAAAGCCTCTGCTATCACTTTACAGAGCTTAAATTAGAAATTATTCCAGGATGAAATCTGGACATAAATCCAGTAATCCTGAATCTTGCAGTGTTAGATTTATGATTCCAGGTCAGGAATGTGTTTTCAAAACACATCCTTTTAAATGATATAGATGCAAATGCTCCAGCGAAAAAATACGAAAAATGATATGGCAGAAGACAGGTAAAACGATCTCTTACTTACAAACTGCTCTTCCTAGTTTACATGGAATGCTATAAAAATTTAAGAACCTTTTATACACTACACAGAACTTCAATTTTTATCATATATGCATCAACCTTCCTTCTTTGAAGTTACTACAGTTGATTAGAATCTCTGATTTTCCTCGGAAGAATAATTTAACCTTTCCCATCAAAAATACACAGAATAACCATCACTTTAAGTGGCTAAAATGCATTATTACGTTTACCTGTGTGCAAGGTCCACTGCAATAAAGACAAAAATGTAGAAAGGTCTCATCAGAGCAGTGATTTCATAAGTATCCAGTGCTTGGAAAGTGGCAGTTTCAGTGGCTGTGTTTATGATTAACGAATACTCTCCTATACATATGGTCACCCATCCAAACACAAAGATCACAACAGTTCCTCCAACGTTGCTATATAACAAGGTTATTCTGTTTGGCAGCAAATACCAAGTTCCCAGCCCACACAATACCCCTGCCAGAAGGGAATGGAATATAGTGTTGATTATGTACTTCTTGCCAGGAATAATAAATTTTACTGTCTCTGAACCTACACAGCTGGAAAATTCAAACTCATCTTCATCTGTCAGGGCATTCTGAATTTGCATTCTTTCTACTGTCACTGTTTTCTGTTTTGCATAGAGGTTTGTCATCTGAAGAGCAAGTGCAGTAACAAACATGAGTCCTCCCGACAGCGCGGCGGTGCAGAGGTCCTTCATCGCTCCCAGCTGGTACAGGAGAGTTCCCACTCCTCCCCAAAGCCAGGGTGTCAGGAACAGGATGAGCTGGTTCACATAGATGTAAGGAGGGGCACAGTAGCCTAGTTTGAACCTGGGACCTCCCAGCACAGTCTGAGGGAAGCGCTTCAAGAAGAACTCCTGTTTGTAGTCATTGAGCAGGGGTACATCTGGCCCCATCCTCATGGCTCAGGAATGCTGGCTGGGGATCATCTTTCCTGTGACAGAGCAGAAAAGAACACACGGGCACATTACTGATTCTGGAACCCAGAACCCAGGGAATTCTTGTGTCTTCTTTTTATTTACCAAGTTACAGTGGAATTCTGACATGTTGCTGTTACAATTTCCCAGAATACAACTAGTAAGCAAACATCTATTTTAAAATGTGAACACATTCTTTCATCTGAAGGTTGCAAATGAAAATATACAACCTCTTCTTGAGAAATGATAAAACCAACCCACCACCCCTTCAGAATACCTTCCTAAAACTGACATTCTTCCCACCCAATCTGATTCCAATCACACCTTGCCATAGACTTCCAATTCCAACTCCTGTTAAGGTTGTTTGTATACAGTTTGTGATTTCAGTGAACAGCCCCACAAGTACAAGGATGCAGGCACACAGAGGTCCCTGTAAAAAATCAAAGCTTTATGGAAAAAAGCTTTTTCTACATAAATATGTTATAGAATGTAAGTAGAAGCATTACAAATTGTTTTCCACATCAGCATTGTTACCATCCTCCCTACACGGCCCAGTTGCAAGACAGGATCTCACTGTAATGTAAAATAAACAGTTCTCTTTCTGCTTCCTTAAACATATAAAAAAAATAAACACAATACTTGTGAGTTGTAGCAGAATCAGCATATATTGTTCTTTGTGCCAATGGAAAAAGCTGAAAGAAAGGAAAGAAAAAGCTATCTGTAGACATTTACAATGACCCATCAAATAGAAATAGGTTTGAATACTTTTTTGGAGATCAGGCAATGTAGAAACAATGAATGTAAGGTGGCAACTACTATATTCAAATATAATTCTGTGCTACTGATCATGAAAGCAAGAATCTTTGAGTGACAGGCAGAAATACTCGAGCTAAGAAATGGGGGGAAAAAAGCAGCACAAAAAAGCAGTGCCAATGTCATTCATAATAATTCTAAAAAAGAGGTGGTGTGCATTAGGAGATGTGCAAGGACTGAAATTCTGACTGACTTTCTTCCACGGGACCTGTACAATCTGATGAATACCCATTGCCATCACTGGTGAGATGTTAAAAATTAAACATTTCACTGCCACAGAGTGCTCAAACTACTGCAATCCCTTTCTTCTACAACACCAAACATTTCTGAGCCCTTCTGAGAACAATCCACCCCATTTATATAAACAGGTATCAGTCACTTGACTGTTGGTAGATGCTGGTCATTGGGGAATGAAGTTGGACACAGTGCAAATGAGATTTTATGCATTATCATGACTGAAAATTTGCATTCTGCATCCACTGAGTCAATACACTCCACCACAGAAAGCAGAACCCCATAGGCTCTGTGGGCTCTTTATATAGGCTGTGGGGTTTTTGTTTGTTTTTTAATAAAATATTGCAAACACAGGTTTTTTGGTCATACTGTTTCAAGCCACTAAATACTTCTTAAAAGTAAGGAGAAGGCAGCAGTCAGTCCTACTGGAACTAATGGAAAAGACACATGTTGACAATGGAGAGGGGAATTCATCCCAGTCAGCTCAGGAATTTGAAAATGTAACAGCGACACACCCAACTAAAAACAAATTTCAAATGCAATTATAAAATATCACAAATCAGTCAATCTTCTTTAGAAAAATAAGCACTGTTTAGAGGGTACATGGGAGTGGAGCTTAAGTTGCTGAGATAGTTACATGCAGTAGAAGATTTATAGGCTTGGAAATGACATGAGTTTAAAAAGAAAATATAGAACCAATAGGTTCAGAGTTTTTTTGAAAAACAGTTTTTGGGCAGCTGTGTTTTTCTGCTCTGAGAGTGGATATTTTTGTTTCAAGGTCCAGTCTGCATTTGTGTTTATCAGTTTATATTGCTAACCAAATGTTAACAAAACATTCCTCTTACAGTTTCTGTGTAAACAATAGGCATCTTTGTGTGAGACACAAGAATCAATGCACATAAACAATATAGTTCCACTTGGCTCTGCTCCAAAATGAGCCATAAAAAGAGGTAAATTTATTTACTGAAGCTTGATAACTATGGAAACTCTTCTCTCTGCTGTTCTCCTGGCTTCCAACTAGTCAGGTAGTGCATCAGGACTTCAAAGAGGGACTCATCCATGTCTTATTCCTCTGCAAAGCCCTAGCAACAAGGCTCCACACACTTGTGTGTTTACAGGACCTGGCTTCAATGCACATTCCTGACATACAGGCCTGGCCCCACTTTGACAACTTGCCTGGATACCCAAACAACCCCTAGCACAACAGTCTGTCATCATCGGGAGGGATCCGTGCCACTTGGATACTATCACAGCAAGGATGGAAAAAGGGCTTCAACACCATAAAGTCACTTCACAAGTTTTCCCTGTAATAAACCTTACTATGCCCTTATTACAAAGGGAAACAAAGCAAACCTTGCCACAAATTCAGGCAGGAATTCGCAGGAGGGCACGAATTTTGGTCTAAATGAACACCATCCTTCACGTGGGCTGATGTTGGATCAGCTGAGTTTGGTTTGCTTTTATTTTTAGCAGATTACAGAGTATGTGTACAGCTGTCTGCCGCTTAAGCAGCTGAAACACACAGGGCTTAAAATCCTTACCTCGGTGGTCTTACAGGTGTTTTCATGAGAGGACAAGTAAGGGTTACAAACCACCTGCTAGCCACTCTGGAGGAACAGGTGGGAGGTGAAAGGGAGGCTGTGGCATCGCCTGTCTCACCAAATCCAGAAGCACCCCGTGCCCACCTGCGTGCCCGCACACCTGGTTAAAGATTCCCTGGATGAACATCCATGGCTAAAGACCCCACTGTGCTGCAGGCCAGCCTCCAGCCAGGAGCCAGCTGGGAGCCCCTGCTCAGCAGCGCTGATTCCATTCCCCAGCCAGAGCGGGGACACCGCATTTTAGCACAACACACCCCATCCAATTTTGGGATGAGCATCCCGGGATCGCCTTTGGGAAGGGTCGCTGGCCGCCTCCTCCCGAGGCACCTCTGCCCCTGACCAGAGGGGCTCCCACCTGGGCCACCACGCTTCCCACCCACCCACCTCCCCTCACCTCCTTTGCACACACTAAATAAAAGCACCCAATACCAAGCCACTACAAAAAACACCTCTGCGGTCTCCGGAGCGGAAGGGCCGAGGGGTAAACCCGCGCGGCAGGGAGCCTCGGCGGGGATGGCACCTACCTGTGGCCGGGGCTCGAAGCGGGGCAGAGGCCGGCAAGGCACGGGGCCGAGCCGGCGATGGGAGAAGGAGGAGGATAGCGGAGCGCCGCCGTTGTCCGCCCGCCCCTTTTTCCCGCCCCTCAGCCGCCGCCGCCATTTTGCCCGCCTGAGGCCGGCGGTGGGGACGCGCTGCCTGCGGGAAATGGCTCCGGCCAGCCCGGCGCTGCTGCCGGCGCCTTCTCGGCGGGGTCGGTACCGGGGCGCTGAGGGGCTCTGGTGCTCCCGCTCCCTCACGGCGGCCAGTGCCCCGCAGCATCCCAGAATCGGTCCAGGTGGAAATACCTCCGGCATCACCGAGTCCAGCCCGTGACCGAGCACACCGTGCCAGCCCGACCATGGCACTGAGTGCCCGGCCAGTCTTAACATCTCCAGCGGCCGTGACTCGTCCGCTCCCCTGGCCAGCCCGTTCCAATATCTAATTATCCTTCCTGAGAGAAATTCGTCTAATGTCCAATCTACCTCCTCTGGCACATCTTCAGACTGCGTCCTCGCATCCTGTCCCTTGTTCTCTGGAAACATCCTGATCCCCACCTGGCTTCACCTCCTGTCAGAGAGTTGCAGAGAACGAGAAGGTCCCCAGCATTCTGACATCATAACAGAATATCCCCAAAAGTTCCCTTAATCTTGAATATTAATGTATTAACTAATGTTGATGTATTAATGTATTAACTAATTCAAGGCACAAATGCTGGTTTTAGCCTCAGGTAGAACCATATGCTTTCTGTTTTCTTCTAGGTTAAGTCAAATTGAGCATTCAGTGGGAAACGGAAATATAAATCCAAATACTGCAGTATTACTTACCACTTCAAATTACACCCTTTAAACACTGAGAATATTTAACAGAGTCAGCCCACATAATTTATATCTAATAATACTAAAATGTATAATTCAGTATATTAACACCAGGGCCCACATGTCTACATGAATTCCTTTTAGAACAATCACCATGTAAATAGTTAGAAACTGTTATATCCATTTTAATCTGAATACCTAATTTAACACACAAGTATGTGCTTGGAATTTTAGATAGACGATTAACTGTAAGCAGTTCTTGTCAGAAACATAACCTTTTTGTAGGTCTATTAATCTTTATTCTTCAGAGATAATAAAAAGGCAGTTGGATTGGGAAAGGCAGTTGGATTGGAAAATCCAGGGCAAAACCTTGGAAACACCACCAGAAGAAAATGGACATTTGTCTTTGTTGAATTTCTTTTAAATGTAGTTCAGTGGCACAGATGATTTCAGCCTCTTGGATAATAAATTTTTTAAAATATGGGGTTTTTTGTTATCCTTGATCTAATATTTTTTCACCCTCTCTTTCAGATGTATCTGTTGCAATTCTATTAAAATTATTTATATCTCATAGGTATTCCAAGTTCAGTAGCATCTCTTTGCAATTCCCTAAAGTTTGGTAGCAGGTATTTACCTTTTGGTTGTCAAGTTTCATCCTGTCCCAATTTCCCAATTCAGTTACAACTTTGTAAAGATGATAATTCTCTCCTGAAACATTTAAATCCTAAATAACAACAGCAGAGTGAGGGAAGCAGACACTGGATTTATTGCTTTGCAAGCTCTGCCACTTGTGTTTCAAAACTCCTTCAAAACTCTGAGGAATTATTTCCTATATTTTCACTCTTGCTCAAAAGAATAAATCAGAATTTCAGTTGGTTCAAATTCCAAGCTACTGGGGAAGGGAGCATAGTAATTTATTTCTCTTAAGAGTTCTAAAAATTTTCATGTTCATATAAAGTAAGATAAATCCTGCTAACAGAGTAAACTGTTCCAGGTAAGTTCTGCTGACCTGCAGCTCTCTTTTTCTGATTATCACACAATACATAGCTGGAAACATGAACTATCTCACTGAATTTAGCAGGACTCCTGATCCTCTTAAAATTATAGTACACATAAACTATTTCCAGATTTGGGACTTGGCTTTGGCTTGCTTATTTTCAGTTTGTGAAAAGTCTATTAGTCCTAACTCTCTGAATAATAATATGAACATTTTAATATTTTTAATATTGACTTTGTTTGGAGTGATGCAGGTACAAATATTTTTCTTACTGACCTTTCTTATCTTTAAAGATAAACCAAAAAAGTATTTTCTGTTTGGAAGTGCATCTTTGTGTGCAGCTGTAAGGGCAGGGGAAACAGATGCTTTCTGCAGTTATTGATTATAAGAAAAAAAGAGCTTGTAGGATTTTTTTTTCGAAGAGATTTACTGCTACAGAAAAAAAAAGTTTACTTTCAAATTAGATTATGGAATTTTCTTTTTCCTGATGCCTAAAGTTAATTATTGTTTTATTGCAATCTTCAGGCTGGCATTCCCAAAGAGATGACATCAGATTGAACTCTTACTCCTTCTTTTACTCAATCTATTTGTCCTGTATCCTACAGAGGACCCATCCTGTGTCTGTGTGTAGGGTTCTGGAAATCTCTGTGTGCTGGATGTGTGTTATCCATGACTACTTTCCTGTGGTTCCCTTGGGACTAATGCCTTTTGACAACGTGGCCATAGGCTGGCGGAAAAACACGCAGAGGAGCTCACATCTTTTGAGGTGACTTTATCCCTTTAAAATAAACTTTAGGAAAAGGGTACTCCATTCCTACATATGGAAGATACCCATGTTTTCCCAAAGGGAAAGGCTTTTGTTGACATTCCTGAGCAACCATTAAGAGTTCTGGAGTAACATCCATGTAATAAGTTTTAGCAACTGAAGTATCATCTCCCTTTCAGGTGCCCTTCCTGCATGGCAGCTAAACATATGCTTCACGTAATTTCAGTATTCGTACCTAGCTGTTTTTTACAATATTAAAACACAAGAGTGTTTCTCATCAATTTAACTTTGTGTATAATGTGGTTTGGATTTTATAAGAACTGGGTGCTTCAGATGAAGGGTAAAACACTGAGTTTGCAGATTTCTGGTTAGTGTGTGTAGGATATTCTTAAAATCAGGGGCTTTGAGCTGAATTCTTTTTGTTGTTTAACACCGTAAGGTTTTCCTTTTTTTTCTCCTCTTTGCATTTCTTGCCGAAAACATCTTGATTATGGAAGCAATCTAGTTAAATATTTTATGTTTTGGGAAAGACTCACTTCTCTTGGAAGTCTCTTTCAATTGCTGTATTTTGAAAATCTGCCACTGATCTGAGGAGAAAGGGACAGAGAGAGAATTACAAATTGCAATTTTTTGTACTACTAGAATCGCAAGTGACAACCCAGGATTGACTATGGGATATTCTGCATCTTTAGTTTGACAGGGTGCAACTGTCCTGTGGCCATGCAGCCTTCACAGTTGTCATTTATACCCCAGTCCGTGGCCACACAGATGTTGTGGATATAAACAGAGACAGATCATGTGGGAGACTCTCAGCTCCAGCCACACACAAGCTCTTACAGCTGGAGCTCTGGGACACTTTGTAGCTTCCAGTGGAGTAGGAATGTTTGAATAACCAGCAAGGTAGAGTGCCCTGTGTCCTTGACCACTTCACCCAATTAGAAATGGTCATGTACACACTTGCTGCTTGTTCAAACTTGGCTTAGGTCATTGCTGTCCAGCATCCAACTTCTCAAAGACTTAAAAAAATATTCTTGACCAAGCAAATTCAGAGATCTCAGTGCAACACTGGGGCTTTGTGAATGGGAATGGAGGAGGTGTCTCAGGAGGGAGTTGGATGTTCATTAAGTGTAGAGCTGCTGCATTGGTCATTAGGAAACATCTCTCCAGAAGCAGGTCTGAGCTGCTGGTTTGTGATGGGGCAAAAAAGTGCCTTGATCCACTCAGAACTGGTATGTCCCTGGTGGGGCTGGTACCTGCTTAAGGAAGAATAAAAAGCAGTGGTCTGGTGTCAGGAACTGCCTTGGGAGGCTAGTGCCCCACCCCAAGAGGAAGGAGGCCAAGGACATTCTTAGCTCATTGTGCCACTCCTAAAAGATGTCCTAACCATGAGGCTATGGACAAGGCTATGGAAGAGCCACTACCAGCTGTGCTAGTGAAATCTGACTAGAGAAGGAGCCTGATGCCATCACTCTGTCACATGTCCCTTGTGTGCCCAACTCAAAGTATTAATTAGTCCTTACCTGTTTCTAATTGTGTCTTCAAAACAGCAACCCAGGGAGGGAAGGTCTCAGTGTGAAGACTCTCCTGTGAAATTCCCACAATATTGAGGAGTTCAGCAATGATTCCTTGATATACAACAGAATCATCTCTTGCCCCTACAGCATTATAGATTATTATGTTCCACATGGAGAAGAATTCCCAGCCAACCATCCAAATCCTCCCCAGGAGCAAAGCTGGACCTTCACAGCTCTTTTGAGTGGCAATATTGAACTGTATCTTAGACAGTAGAGCAGCATTTTGGGTAAACTGGTTGCTATTGTGAAGAGCCATGGGAACAACTCTGAGTCTGTCCAGGTCTGTCCAAAGTAGTAAAACAATATATAAAAAGACAGAAATGGTGAAGTCCTATGCTGTGCTGATGCGCAGCACACTGCCAATACTGTTAATTAATCTTTGTTAGTTTGATGTCCAGTTTTTCTAACATGGATTTTGATCTAATCTTGCAGGATTCTAAAACTCTCCCTTTTTTTCTTTTTATCTGCAAGTACATTTAGAAGAGATTTTAATGATTTCTTTGTGTCCAGCTTCTCTAATAAGGTTGGACAGATTCTCACAGTTTCTGTTGCTAATATGATTCCTGGCAAATAGAGCAGAAGGTTCAGGAGAACAAAAGAAGTGATCTAATTTTAGTAATGGCGCAGACTGAGTCTGTCATTTTTCTCTCTCTTTTATCCTGCTACCCTTTCTGAATGTCAGAACCTCTCCCAGCACTGCCTCTTTTCAGTTTGAATTGAATTCTTGTTCCTCGTCAAGGTCTGGGCATGATGAGTTTTTAGATACTCCTCTGAACAGACACTGAGTATTTGAGAGGCTGATCAGGGAAATTCTGACTTGTCACAGATAATTTGCTAAGAACGAACCACTTCCAGTGAAGCTTTTTTGCAGATTAGAAACTCTCATATCTGAAATTTCACTTAATATGTATGTCATATTTCTATTCTCCATTTTAGATCTTAAATTGAAGTGTGAATCTATTGCAGTGTAAAGACTATAAAGGAATTTAGTTTCTGAAAGACAAAGAAGGTTGCATTTAGTGCAATATATCTGCTCAGTTTGTGAGGCGCTCAGATCTTGCTCCAGTGAAAGTCTTTAGTTTGTGTATAATTCAAGTGTGAGAATTTCTGTATAAGCCTTAACATAAAACATATTCTTTCAAAGGCAATGGAAATACAAGCATGTTCTAAATTAAATATATGCTTACAAACTTTTCTATATTTGGATCTTGGAGGATTGTTCTAGTGAACAGCAATTATACTTGTCTTAGTCAGCCTTTATTCTTGTGTTCCTCTTTTGGATGTGAGAAATAAACAGGCTGTGTATGCAATTTGGAGGATGGCAATTATAGACATCTGATGTGCAGAACTGGACAAGAAAGCAAAGAGTAAAGAATAACATGGTTTGAAGTGAGAATTTCTTGAGCAGTAACAAAATGCAGAGGACGTCCTTTGTTGGATGTTTATTGAGTGTGCTACAGAAACACCACTGTTGTTGGGAATAAATTATAATTCAACATATACAGACATAGTATATTACAAAATGAAAAAGCAGCCTAAAGATTAATTTTGTTCCTGAGCAGGTCTACTTAATTAACCATGGCAAACATGATTAAAAATATGCAATCGTTTTTCAAAACAAATAATTCCGTGGCATCTAGCTCCAGTTTGTTTTATTTCATGCCATCTATATAGAAGGGGCAGACAAGCATTGCAATTAAATCTATGAAACCTACAACCATATGATGATTGATGTAACAGACCATACTATTAGATCTAAAAATGGGCTGTGGGCTACACTTGATGTACTTTAAAATAGTATTTTCATCTGTCTTTGTGGATGAAATAATTAGGTAGACCTTCTTTGCTAACTTACATGATGGACTTAAAAACTAGGCTGAATGATTTTGAGATGTGAGGAGTGTTGCTTCTCAGTTTGTGTCTTTAGGAATTATGTTTACATTGCTTTTTCTGAAGTCATTTGGCCTGGGAAGAAAAAAAGAAAAAGCAAGCTTAAATGTATTCCAGGAGCTGGAGCTTAAAAGAGCCCTCTGCCAAACAGGCAAAGCTGGCAATGAAATTTCCCTTATCACGATCAAACAGCTCATCATTTAATCCAGAAATGGAAGGACTATTCTCTCTCCATTCCTGTTTTCCATCCATGAGGAGGCTTGGATGGTTCCACCAAGAGGCTCAGCTGCCAGCCCACCCCTTTAGCACTGTTCAGTCTTGCTTATCCCTTACCTTTTCCTGCTCTGGTGCCTGCCCATTACTCCCACTCCACCTACAGCCATGGAATAGCACAATATTTCTGCTGAAATGAATGCTCATGAAATGCTTCTCCTCCAGAGGCTGGGTGGCAGACTAAAAATGAACAGGGGGGGTCTGGGGGCTGCTGACAGTTTTCCCCAGAGAACAAGAAGGCCAGGTCTGCCAGGCCTCTCTGTTGGCTACTCTGGAATAATCTCTGTAGTTCTTTCCTATATGTGGCACTTATTTGCCACGGGGTGATTTTCTGCCTGGGCTAAGGCATTCGTACCCCTTTAGATGCAGCAGATCCAGTGGCACAGCCTCAATCCCCGTTTCAGCCAGCCCCTCCCACTCCTATCACATGCAGCTCTTATCAGAGTGCTACTACTGTGGCTAACAAAGTTGATGTTCTTGAGGCACATCGAGAAATCTGGCACCCAGCCCTCGGCTAGAGCTCAGATTCTGCAACAATAATGTTTACGTTGGCAGCCCATCGAACAGAAACTTGTGTCCTCTCCAGCTGACTGGTGTGATTCTAGCAATTAATTCAGCTTTTCCAGTCACAAAAGTTTGTTGATACAGCTTGTGGCTCTTCCTGTTTCCAAACACCTCAGTAACTTGGAAAAAAAACTGGCTCGGCAGTCACAGAATCACAGAAGTGTTGAGGTTGGAAGGGACCTTTGGAGGTTGTCTAGTCAAGCCCTGCTCAAGGCAGAGTCAACTTACAGCAGGTTTCTCAGGGCGGTGTCCTCTCAGATTTTCAGTGTCTGCAAGAATGGAGACTCCAAGACAGCTCTGGGCAAGCTTTTCCAATGTTTGATTTCCTTCCCAGTATAAACTTCTCATATTTAAATGGAGTTTCTTCTATTGCACTGCACATCCTTTGCATTGTCTCTTGTCTTCTCACTGGATACCACAGAGGAGAGTTGGTCTCTGTCTTCTTATTCCTTCACATCCTGGGTTTATGTACATTGATATAATTCTCTGACCTTCTCCAGACTGAACTGTCCCAGATCCTTTAGTCTCTCCTTATATAACAGATTCCCCAGTCCCTTCATCATCATCATGGCCCTTTGTTGGGCTCATTCCAGTATGTCCACATCTCTTTAGTACTGGAAAGCCCAGGACTGGACCCTGCAATGCAGATGTGACCCCCACTAGTGCTGAAGAGAGAAGGATCACTTCCATCACCTGCTGGAGGTACTTTCCCAAATGCAGCCCTGGAGGCTGCTGGCCCTCTCTGCTGGGTGGTCACCTTGCTGGCTCATGGTCAGCTTGTTGTCCACCAGGACCCCCAGAGCCTTTCTTGTACAGCTCTTTTCCAAGCTGTTGGCCTCATCCTGTACTGGTACTTGGGGGTATTAATATGTGGGTGCCGGGCAAGGAGCTACTGGAGAGGGTCCAGCAGAGACCACAAAGATGATCAAGAGTCTGGAGTATCCCTCTTATGAGGAGAGATGAGGGAGCTGGGCCTGTTTAGTCCAGGGAGAAGACTGAGAGGGGATCTCCTCAATGCACACAAATATCTCAAAGGTGGATGCCAAGAGGATGGTACCAGATTCTTTTTGGTGATGCCCAGCGACAGGATGAGGAGCTGTGGCCATAACTAGAACATGAAACAGGCTGCCCAGGAAGACCATGGATTCTCCCTATCTGGAGACATTCCAAACCCACTTGGATGCATTCCTGTGTCACCTGCTCCAGGTGGCCCTACCTCACCAGAGGGCTTGGACTTGATGATTTCCAGAGCTCACTTCTAACTTAAACTATTCTGTGACATTGCAATTCTTTGAGTTGACTTTGATGATATTGCTGTTTGCTATTTGGAAGTATTTATAAATAAATGTTTGGGATAGAGCTGGAGGGATGGAAATTGAAGTATCTGAGGTTCCCACAAAACCCACATACCATGTTTTACTTCATGGCCCTCACACTTGTAAGATCTCATCATCCTGAGCTCTGGAGGCTGTCTGAAAAGAGGACAAAATCAATCCATACCAGGATTATCTGCATCAATCTATACTGAAACAAGAAACTGCAGTTTAGTTCTCTGTGTTGTAATTTGAGTTCTAAAATGTTGTATTTGTAGCATTTATGTTTAAATGATGGCAACGCTGCCCCAAAATACACATGTATAAATGGAATCCTCTTAGTTATGAATGAACCACTTATTTTCTGTATATTTATGTGACTGAAATTCATGGTTTCCTTTGTACACTGTTTTTTTCTTCATGGTTGGTCTTTCCAACAACAAGACCTCACTGTCTCTGCCCTCATCTTACCAACGGTGAGAATGTAGAGTGTCCATCTGGTTTCCTGAGTACATAGGATACAGCAAAATGCTGGTTGTGAAGTATCACTGATTGGAATTGCCATCAGATTGCCAAATATCCTGAATACGTCCAATTTGTTCTTTGCCTTTATCATGTTACATGCTATTTTGGGGTAGAAGAATCTAAACCCTAATAGAACTGTCTGAGAATTCTGGTTATCTTTGCTTTTGCCATTCACATGGGACAGTCATTGATTCACAACATGGATTTATACCCACCTGTGAAATTTGCTACTTTGTGCTTTACCTTGAACCCAGACTTTCCTGTCTGTATTGAATGGCTCAGACAATGACTAAAGACATTGAGAACACAATCCTGGTTTATGGAAAGTCAGTAAGGAAGATGCTTTTGTGCTGCCTGTATTGTCAAACATTTGAAGATCAGGAAAATCCAGGCCTGTTCTTCCATTCACACTCAGAAATTTAAGCACATTCAGAATCTTTCTTTACCCAAACTCACTGAGTAATCCTTAACATTAACATAGTTTACTTTTAAAAATTTTACTTCTTTGGTTTGAGATGTATTTGTTTTCTTTCAGGTTTTATACTGCAAATTTATTAACAGTACCAAAAGTTAGATTTGTCAAAATGGTGTGGGGCTAGAATAACAATATTTTAAAGGGGGCACAGCAGAGAAAGGACCTAGAAATTTTCCTAAAATTAATTTGTGATATTTACAATTTATCTGCTCACTCCTAACTTGACTGTTGGAAAAGATCAGGGTAGAGACTCTTCATGGCATGGTCATATGAATCTCTTTGGGTTCATGAAAAGGAAGGCAGAGCACATTTTAACCCCTCAGCTCCATTCCTTGCATGGCAGGATGTAGCCCAGTGCCTTGCCTGGGGCTGCCTTGCTCTCTGCATTCCCTGCAAGTGCAGTTCCCCATGCCTTCCCTTCAGAATGCTTCAGTTTGAAGGATGGAAAAATGACCTTGAGTTGAAGATACTGGACTGAGATGCATCCAGGCTAAAATAGCAAAAAACCTGTTTTCTTTAAACAGATGTGTTTTCTTGTGACCTTCTGTAAATCTGCTAACTTCAGCTTTCCCCCTGCAAATCAGGTACTGTCCAACTAAGTTAGTTGGATACCAGGTAGTAGGAGGGAAAACATAATTATTTATTAAAAAAAACCCCACCCAAATCCTGCTTCATGGACAGAGCTCATCTCTTTTAAGTAGGTCAGAGTCGTTTCAGAAAGCGCAGCCACAGTCACGCAGTATTTAATAGGCCCTGTTAATGTTTCACACTTCCCCCCCTTTTAAAACTTCCATTTCGGAGTCGGATGAGTCACTACAATACTTTTTTTTTTTTTTTTCCCCTTCTGCAGTTCACACATTGTCCCGGATCTTGGCAGCAGCGCTGGGAAGCCGCGCTGGTGAATCCAGGTCCCCCGGTCTCCGAAGGAAGCACCCCAGAACGGGTCCCTGGGATTAGGCAGGAAGCGGAGGTTTTAATGAAGCAGACTCCATTCTTCCAAGGGGTGAAGGGAGGTAAGGGAAGCTCCTGTTGCTTATGTGATTATTGCTAATTACTGTAATTGAACATCCTCATGACAGGAATATTTGGTGCCTGAGGTAAAGCTTGTTTGCTTCCATTGCTTTTTTTCAACTGTCTCGTGGTGCCCTCTCGAGGTAGGAGAGCAGCCCCTTTTATTCCCTTTTTTTTACAGCTGCAGCTGCAACGCGAACTGGAAACACAGATGATGGAGAAGAAGCTGAGAAATTGCTATTTGCTGTGAAAAAACGAAGGTGCTATAAATCCATGCAAAATCAGTGGGGTTTTTTATTCGTATTTATAAAAGCACATCTTTTCCATGAGATCCAGCACTTGCAATGCCCCAAGGCCAAAAAGATGCATTTCCCTGGAGCATGAACCAGCAGATCATAAAAGGTTAAAGGCTATTTCCATGAAGGAAGGGAATGCATTTCCCACAGCGTGCTCTTGTGCCCTTGAGGCAAAGCACAAAATGCATCAGGAAATGCTGATGTGTTTGGATATTAAAGTGGATTAAGAAACTTGACACATAAGGAAGTCTGACCTTCAGGCTCAAGTCAAACAGAGGGAATTGTGCTTGTGAGGGAGGTCTGTGAGTGAGCAGCTGGTCTCCTCAGGCTGGAGAGAGTCAAAAGCCTTGGATGTCATCACCACCTCAGGGTGAAGGACTGCGAACTATTGGTTTCTCTTTAAATGTGACTATTAGATGTGTGGTCTTGAAAAATACCTTTCCAGGTGACAGCAGATTGCCCTTCTGAGAACGCTTCATCTTAAATTCTTCAAGGAGCAAGGACTGGCAATACACTGGGTCTTGAAAAGGCAGTGAATCAGTTTTGGTTTGGACTGGGATAGAGTTTATGCTGAGTGTTTGGGGCAAGGACATCAAGTTTGAGAGATGAGCACACTACAGTGCTGATTTATTAAAAATACTCTTATTCCAAATATCTCTGCTACTAGTAGATAACTTTTGGTGGGGGTAAATGTAAAGAGATGCTGAAAAACATGCTGGATCTGAAGGCATAAATCCTCTCCACAGAGCTGCAAATTGAAGACTCAAGGCTATGGTTGTGTTGAAAAGGGACTTTTGGGCCCAACAAGGGGTAAGATGTTAATAAAACCTTTGTTCACACTTACAATAGGGAACAGCTAAATGTGGTTTGGGGTTTCTGCCAATTTAACATGACTTATTCCCATTTCCACCAATGCCACTAAGAAACCTTTTAACATCTAATTAAAGATAAAGAATGAAAAATAATTAATACTCCTCATTTTAAATACTGGAGTTAAGTCAAAAGCTTTCATTTTTAAAACATCATTTATTTCCTTTCCCTTTTGCTAGACTAGGGGCTTTGAAGAAAATTCACATTTTATGTGGCATTTACTTTCTTTTTGTGGGGAAAGAAAACCTTAGCTTAAATAGTCTAAAACTGGCACTGTCTTTAATATTAATGGAGTTTTATTTTCTCTGAGGTGAAAGTTTAGGTGTTCTGAATCCCCCAAACACATGCCAACCTGACTTGTTTTATTATTTCCTTCTCTTTGGTCTGTTGGGCTCTGTCTGTCGGTGGTTTCTCCCCCTATTGTCATCAGCAGGAGCCATGAGCAGCACATTCAGACCCAGGACTGGACAGAATTGCTGTGGCAATTGAAACAGTAACAACAAAAAGCCGTGGAAAAATAAGACAACATTAAATAATTATTCCCCCTTTTATTTCTTCAGCAAAGAAGGGCAAAAGGGAGCTGGCTTCTGTCTGCAGTTCTGCCTTTCACTGTGCTGTTAGGGAATCAGAGGCCACTCAATACATGGTTTTGGAAACCCTATGAGTGAGTGTGAGGTGGTAGGAGGTGTTTGTTTAGAGGCATCTCCACATGACATTATTGTATTATCTTGAGAACAGGGAAAAAATGAAGGAGAGAGGTGTAAGGTGTGCCTGGGTGCTCTGGCCAGGACAGGGTGTCTGGAACATCAGGGTCACACAGGTCCCATGGTGTTTAAAATCAGGCTGAGAGAATATGTTGAGGTGATAGTCACGTTCCCTCTCACCCTCATACTATCTGCTCTCTGCTGTGCCACCCCCCTCATCTAAGGAAAGGTGGCATCTTTGTTCTGGTAGAATTAACTAATCAAAATATGCTGTTGGTGATTTCAATTATGAATGTTCTCTCCCATTCTTAAAATGTTTTCACTTGTTTTCTTGGCAGGATCTTGAGGATCTCTCCTGAGAGCTCCTTTCACATAGATATGCACAGAATGAATAGTTTATCTCCACCTACTGCTGACTTTCATGAATAATTTGATGCAAAAAGCTAAGTTGGACTTCTGCTGTGTTGGATAACTTGGGAGTACCAGCTTCTAATATTCTAGCCACAGACAGAAACAGATTTTCTGGTTTTGAGGACAAAGTGGCCTCTCTGGTTTCCATTTATTTCAGATACCTAACCTTTCCCTCCTTCCCAACTATAACCAGGCTCCTTTGGGCTTCCCAAAAAATGAGAGAGGCTTTGGAGACTTCCAGCTGACAGAACATCCCTTGTGAATGAAAGCTCTTTATGTAGACATGTGATTATGATTTTTACAGTTTCTTTTTTGCCTTTCCAGGTATATGTCAGAAAATCCTGTGGTTGCTCCTGAAGCTGAGCAGCTCATTTTATGGACTGCTTTTTGCTGTCCACTCTCACTGAAGGCAAACAGAATTGCTTATCTGAGTAATGTTACACGTGTGCCTAAATGATTGCAAAAAATTGAAAGGAGCTGGGAGTAGAAATAATAGCACTACTTCATCTCTCACAGAGCAGCGCCAACAAAATAATGAAGCCATGTGAATAAAGAACCAACATAATAATCAAGCTCTAACCATTTCTGCAAAATTAGCACTTCTTCCATAACAGTCACGGCTGCTGGGAAAATGGTACAAAATATTAACTGTCAGGTTAAGCACACCTTAATCAACATGTGCCAAGCCCCACTGATGTGTCCTCAAACCTGTTACTTAAGTACTTGTTAAGGCCCATTAAATAAACAAAATTTTAAAGCCTAATAGCATAAACCACATAAATAACATAAAAGAGCTGTAATGGTTGAATGGGTGGGTGTTTAGCCCTTCTTGATTTAAAACAGTGAAGTGAAAAATTTTGGAGCCCTTGAAGGTGATTTTGAAGACGAGGAAGTGACTGTGCTGCACAAACAGCAATCAGAGACAATTAAGAGAGCTGGGACAAGTGCCTCATTCTCCCCGCAGACTGCATGGGAAATTGCACTTTACATTTCAGTCTCATTGCATTTTCAAATAAGGCCCCCAGCTATGTCATTTTCCAAGTCCAACTCAAATCAAAAGATATTGCTTAAAATCTTCCTATTACTCCAGAAGTAAAAGGAATGATTGTCTATGGTGATGAGCCTGGAAGATTGTCTTGGAAAGAATTTGACAGTTTTGTCTCCCAGTCCCATTATGATGTTATTGCTGCCCTAATAAGAAGAAGGCTGACAAGGGCTGAATGCCAGCTTGAGTAAGAGGGTAGTTGAGGATGGCTCTGTGCTGCTGCAGATTTTGTGTTGTTTCTCTGCAGAAAAATGCTCTATGCTGTGCATGTGTTTTCTCTTAAAGCTTAAAGAATCTCAGCAAGACCCTATGTTAAAAATACAACAGAACATACAAGCAAAAAAAACCCTCTTAAAAGTGGGATGAATTAAAACAGGGAAATTTGAAAATAGTTTTCCATGTCTAACTATAACCCTGTCCCTATACAGAAAGCACAACCCACCAGCAGTACTTTTTAAAGAACTTTCTATTAAACTTGGGAAGTGTTCCAGTACATGATTCAGAGATTTCCTGAAGTGTTGAAGTGGTCCCACTTTCGCAGCCTTCTC
This sequence comes from Cettia cetti, assembly GCA_013401135.1. NCBI lineage: Eukaryota > Metazoa > Chordata > Aves > Passeriformes > Sylviidae > Cettia > Cettia cetti. Next base: position 21,103 of record VZUI01037965.1, on the reverse strand, counting down.
CCCCTAGATGGGAGTCCAAGGAGCTTGCAGAGCTATTGCAGCTGTTCAGGTTTGCCACAATAAGTGATGGTGCCCAGGAATGAGCCCTGCCCTTGTTGCTGGCTCCTCAGGGGGAGCCAGTGCTGGCCCAGCTGCTGCTGCTGCTCTGGCATGGGCTGGAGTGCAGAGGGAAGCAGGAGGATCTTGCATCCATCTGATTGCCCGTGTGGTGCCCAAGAAACCTTCCCTTAACCAGCCCTGATGCCTCTGCTCACTGTCATGGAAGCTGTGAAATGGAGGAGCTGTGGTGCATCCATGGAAGTGGTGCAAGCTTTGCCTTACAGCAATTTTTCCCATGGAAGTATCTGTGTCAATCTCATCTTACTGTTACCTTTGCACAGGGCATTTATTTATTTTAAAGATTTTAACATAAACTCTAAATAAGCTGCTCCCCTTCCCCTGTTTCCCTCTGGTGACAAAGGGACAAAGGCAGACTCTGGGTTGAGATAATTTACTTAAAACAAACAACAATGGGATGAGAAACAAACAGTAACAGCAACAATATTTTGAAAAAAAAGTGTACAAAAGGGTGGTTTACACACAAAGGCTTCTCCATTACCTTGATGCAATTCCACATGGCCACTGAGATAAAGACAAAATGGCAGATATTTCCACAGCCTGAGAGTTCCTTCAACACAGGGAGCTTTTTTCAGCCCTGTGTGGTGCAGATACATGGCATCACACACATCACAGTAATCCATCAGTCCTATTGCAGGAATGCTAAATTGTCACAGCCATCAGATCTGTGTGTGAAAATACACCCCCATGTGATGGGGTGAACCAGATGAAAACTGAGCATTGCATCAAAGTTAGCAAAGTGTTTGATTTAATTGCTGTATTCAGCAGAACTCTTTGCTCTTTCACCCAGGGCTGAGCCAGCAGACTGAAGGCTTTGCTTTTGCTGGTTGCAGAAACAATTTAATTTGACTTGGAGCTCCAGGTTGTGCCCCCTTCTCATCACCTGTGAGAAAAACTAGGACAGCTCTAAATGGAAATGTTCATTTATAATGCTAATTAATAGAAAGTCTAAGTTCCCTCCTCTCAGATACAATCAACTCTGCATAAATGAGGTCGTCATTGAAAACAAGGATGCAAATCAATTATTTCCAAATTAAAGATTCAAACTTTCATGCTTCACTCTATAAAAACTGTCTGAAAGATAAATTATGATTACAATGACAATCTGGCTCTTGCTGTCCACAATCCAGAATATAAGTTACTCATATCTCAGAAAATAAAAGCAATGCTTTGTTGCCTAGTGATAGTTGTAGAACAAATATGCCCACTGAAAATAAGAGGAATTTATGAAGGAAATAGCCTGCTTCTGAGCCAGGGATTTGAGAAGTAATTATTAATTGTGATGGTCCCAAGAGGAAGCCTTTTCCAGGGTGGGGTCAGAAAGCACCTCCAGCAAGATCATTCACATATGGAACTATGTAAAAGAAAGAAAAATATTACAAACCCACATTTTCTGCACTCAGAGCTTTATCCCAGTCCCCAGAACTACAATGGATAATGTCTCTAGCAGAAAATAATTTATTTTGGTGGGACTTTCTTGGAGCACAGTACTGCTCAAATGATATCTGCAAATTTGGGGCCTAACCTGCTTGTGTTAAACCAACTTTAGCAAAATTACATTTAGGGCAAGTTCTTGTCACAATAAGACCAAGGGGAGTTTTGTGATTGAGTTTTCAAACTGTAGAACAATTACCTTTTGTTACACATTCATGTACCTCAAGTATGTAACTCTTAAGTGGAAGAAACACACTTATGTACATAAAAATGATGTATATAAAAATTCAATATTTATTGTTTTATGTTCACTAGTACCTCTATGGCTCTGCATCAATATCCCTCTGTCATTTTCTGAAACAGAACCGAAAGGCCAATGGGAGAGAGATACCAACCTTGATAGCAGCCTAGCAAGGAAGGCAGTGCTGTCACTGCAGAGGGACTTGGAGCAGAAGAAGTGACACTTGCAGTTACTGAGGCTGTCACTCCAAATCCGTGTTGCTTTGGTACCCTGGATAAAGATCGGTGACATGCCACGCAGACAGATGGACACGGTGGTGAGCAACAGAGACAGTGCTGGAGCATCAAGAAGGGGTTCTGAAGGCAGCTTTCCTAGCTGGGAGACTCCAAACAGCTGGCCACGCTGAATTTTTTAAAAACAATTCATGTTTTAGGAAATGATGTAGTTTGTTTGGTTCTGGATTATGTTACACACTGAACAAGCCAGAGATAGGGAGAGGTATTGTTATTTAATGTTGGTAAATATGGTCTGAGCTGCACAAAGAGAAGGAAGTGAAAAAGGGCATTCCCTCTGAGCCCTGGAGAGAGTGAGGATGAGAAATGAGAATTTCCCAGTGTTTTTCTGTGACAGGGCAATACAGATCCCACACACTTCCAGGCAAACAGGGAGGAGAAATCTCACCCTGGGTTCAGAGGCTGGAATTCATCATAAACTCACATTTCAGCTTTCCCCTTCTCAGCATTAGGGTAGAAGCCCCGTGGGAAAACTGCTTTCCTGGGACAGGGGTAGACATTGGATAACTTGAATTTTTATTACAAACTGAACCCCAAAGGTGAAAAATAGGATACTACTGCAATTCTTTTTTTAAAATAAAATAGTTTAGAGGAGTTCATCTGCATATCTAGTTTTAAGCAGGTTATATCCTTGGACAACAAGCTTGAAACAGTTAAATTAAATAATTCAAGTGTAACTAAAAATTAGGCTGCTCTATTGGAATTTGAATGGATGGTCCTCACATGCATCAGCATCCCTTTGTCTTAGAATATTTCATCCCTTTTGTTTGCAAAAGGGGAAGAGTTTTCCCAGGCAGATACTTTATCTGGACTGCACCATATTATGTTTTTGAATAATCAATCCAAACTGCATGCCAAACACCTCTTCTAGTCCATTTTCTGTAATTGAGTCCTTATTTACTTCAAATTCCTGGCTTGCCTCATATCTGTTTGCCAGCATGATGCATATTGGGCAATCAGGTCATTCCAGGTTGCTCTTGTTTGTGTTACTCTTGTGAACTCAGTTTATGTTTAATCCTGGGAATAACAGTCATAAAAGGCCAACACACAAAAACACAAAATAAAACAAAAAACCCCAACAACAACAACAACAAAAAAAACCACAGAAGAGGATGGTGCATCCATCCAGTGCAGTCACTATCATGTCCAGATATAGAAGGGAACAGAATGAGTGAAGAGATTAATGAAGGGCAAAAGCTAGTTTTTGGAATTGATTTAGGTTTGATAAATTAGAAACCTATTATGAAGGAAGATCACTGGTTTAGTGCTGTGTTCCTCTCTTTGGGACAGCACTTCTAGTGCCATCTCAAGACATCCTTCAATACTCCCTGGCCCCTGCAGTTCCCATGGAAAGGTTACATGCACAAAGGCTAGGTGGTGGTTGTGTTGTATTCAGGATGTTTGGATGACCAGAGGCCCAAGACCACAGCTATCAGCAGAGACTTTATCTAATTGTTGGCCTTATCTTGGCTGCAAAGATCAAGCACAGATCATTGTGCACCACCAGCAGAGAGGACAAAGCTACTGCCATGACCCCAGCTCTAAGTCAATGGTACAAAGGAGTGAATCAGGATTTAAGTCCACCTCAGTTTTTTCAAGGTCACTGCTTCTCTTTAAGGAAAAAAACAACATGCAGACTTGTGTGCACACAAACACACACACTTAATAATTAAAAGAATTAACATGGGAATTAGTTTGTGTTGCAAACCAAGAGACTGTTGTTAAGTGGAAATTTGCCATATGCTCTCCAACACTAGACACAAAGAAGAACCATTTTACCACTTAAACCTCTGTTTTGCTGTAGAATTGAGATGCCCAGGGCTGTTGATTGGCTCATTTAAAGAGCATTAATGTTTGTTGTGGAGTCTGTATATCAAGGATAGCAAGCTTACTTAGAAGAAATTTTTGGAAACTCTTTCTCTCAGGCTGCTGAGCTTTTGTTTTGAGGAGAAAGTAACACAAATAATAAAAGACAGAGGTGCCAGTAGGCTTAGTGTAAAGAAGACTTGGAGGTTTATATTTCTTTCCCTTTTTTTCTTTTTTTTTTAAACAGTCCAATTATGTGCCACGTAGCAGCAACTGGGCTAACACCAGCCATATGATGGAATAGCTTGTAATCCGGTTGTGGGTCTAACTCCATGAGACAGACTCCAAGTAGATGAGTTTTAAATCTCCTTAGAATTAAGAAGGGTTTGGCAACCAAATTAATTGTTTTGGAAAAATCCTGCTTTATGGATCATGAAGAGGATAAAAAGGGAAAAAACATGTCATCTGTAGTGGTTAGTCAGATGTTCTTTTGGAGTTACAACGATTTCCTCTCTAATTCCTCTTCTTGTTGACATTCCCGTTAAAAGAATAATGAGCACCATGTTCGTTGCCTTAGCGCTGCTCATCCCTGTGTACATTACGAAATCTTTGCATTAAGCCACCCAAATGGATTGAATCATACCGTGAGGCAGACACTGAAAAAACAACTGCACTCAGCTGTGAGCACGCATAAAAGCCATGTATAAACTGATACAAGCGGCGATAATCGCTGGGACCCTGTACGGGAGTTTGTTTGAGAGCAGTGCCGGGGCCCAGGCAGCCAGGAGAGTGCCTTGCTCTGCTTTAGCAGGGCTGAATTATTTGAAGTCTTTGGGTTGTTAATATTGATGCAGTTACCCTTTTACCAGGGAGGTTGTGATGCTTTGGAAAAATGTGTTCCATGCATTATTAACGCCATGTTTAAATAATGAGAGACAATTAAACGATCGCTGGGTGATAGTTTCCCAGGTGTTTTCCTGTTGGATATATTTTGTAGATCTATACTGTATTCTCACAGAGGCTGCATTTGTTAATTACCCTGTGCTTTTACAGTATTTTGGCAAAAGTAGGTGTGCAAATAAAGGTGTTGTTATTTCACAGGTGGCATAAAAGCAGGTTTATTAAGGAGCTTGGTACTAATAGTCCTTTAATTCAGAAAGCCAGGAGATGATTCTTCACATGGTACATTAAACAGTGAAATATGCCAATTTTGACTTGATTTCTATGCTGCTAAACTACCCCACATTCATTTGCTTCAGCTTTAAGCCCTTCCATTCTCGTATTCTCTAGCCCTGGTTACAGAATTGCAGCTTGCTTTTCACCTATCTCCTAACAGTTTAACATGGATGTCTGAGTCCAGCCCATTGTTCCAATTGTATATAGTTTAAAAAGCTCTGCAGTATTTTACTCTTTCCATTATATCTTGGCTTCCCTGAGCGCTCTGCTCGCTGCATTTTGCTTGTACTGGCTCTGTTTTCTAAACCCATTTATGGCTTTTTTTTTCTGTACACACTTGTTCATTGGGGAGCTTAAATTGACTTCTCTCCATTCTGTTTCCTTAACTAAAAACGCACCATTAAGGTTGATTGAAGTCTTTTGAAAACACTTCATAAAAAATGAAAGGCCACAAGAAATTAGGCTACCAGTGTTTGCAAATACCTGTTTTCAGACAAATTGTTGGGAAGGAATAAGAACTGAAATTTAAAAATGCTATTGATATGTATTTTGTTGCTGTTTTTTTTTATAAGAATTAAAAAAGCATGTGTAAAATGTTTTGAGGAATAAAATACCAAGATTTTAACAAAATGTGCCAGGCAGTAGCATGTTGTTGCAGAAAGCCTCTTCCCCCAAAAAACATCAGGCACAGTTCTGAGAACAGAAAATGGCAGAATGAACAGAAGTATCTGGATCAGATATTTTCACAATTTTTCATTATAAAAGTTTTTTTTTACTCTCAAGTATTTATCTTCAGAGAGTACTGAAAACTCTTTAAGAGAATCATTTGCACCACAGAAATTTATCAGGAATAGGAGGAGTTATTAATAAATTTTGTTACAAATGAGAAAAAAAGTTTAATTAAAGCAGTGAAACTTTGAGTGCCTTTCAGAACAAAAACATCTGTGCAGAAGTTGAGGATATTAAGTATATTTTACATTATGTACACGTATCCTTAATGAACAAAGCAGCCTCATTTCACAAATCCCCCACCAGGAATCAGGGAAGTCATTCTGAGCAGCGTGCTGAATTGTCAAGGAAACTTTTATGGACATATGGAAATGCATCTGCTTTAAAAAGAGAAATATCAAGAGGGATTTGCACAAAGTTAAAAGCAAAGCAAGTGCTTTAGAATCAAAAGTGATTACATTGAAAATGGCAGCTTGCTTGTCAGAGCAGCTGAGGCGGCTCCTCACCAAACAAAATACTAATCGTTCCAGCTGTTTCCAGGCTCTCCTAATACTGCTGCTTATCATTAAAAAATATGTACTTTATAGAAATGCTGAAAGCTCTAAAAGAAAAATCATTTGATTTTGGTTTATTTTTAGATTTTTTTTTCAGACAGCTGCCAAACATATTTTATTTACAAGATGTATTACTTCTATGGCTTTTTCTCTTTTTCAGAAATATAGATATTCATTTTGACAGTCATCTCACTAAGTGGAGACATCTAAAATGCAGAAGACTTTCAGTATAAGACTTATGTTGCAGAATAGGAGCAAAAAATCTGCATAGGCTGAGTTTTACTGTTTTAATGGTCTTAAAAAAAAATCTTAATATGGAAAAAACCCCCCACACCTTTTGAGCCTTAAAATTAAACTCAGGCTTGAATTCAGGATCAGACAAAGTTGTAAATGACAGCTTTTCCCAGACTTTGCCTTTAATTATAAGATGAATTAAAGATTTTTGTTCCTTTCTATTTTATAAAGGCAATGGAATCAGCCCACCAGGCCTCGGCTGCAGGGGCGTTGGAAGCTGTATGAGAGCACAAACTGCAGACTGTATCCTGAGCTTTATGAATTCTCCTCTTAATGGAGGAAGAGAGCAGTGAGATCAACAAGCAAAGTAGCTGAGTACAAGGAGGTCATGCAGCAGCGCTGAGTCCTGCTGCAGAGCTACAAGGAAACCCTGTCAGCTTCCATCCCATTAAACGAGCCAAGAGCTATGTGTTGGACTCACTGGGATTACCAGCAAACCCCTCCCAAGCTGTCTGCTGGCTCTTGCTCACATCCTCTATAAATTATTCAGTTCCTTTTATGCAAATAATGTTTCATGGAAGCGATAGAGATTCATAATGGGGAGAAGAGTAACATCCATTTAGGAGAATTAAATGGTAGATGAAAAGCGTGACACTTTGTGGGCAAAAGCTGTTGGAATGGTGCAGTACCAGGACTATTTAAATGCATGCACAGACGGGGAGAGTCAAAGCTTTGTTTGTTTTTGTTTTTTTTTTTTTGACAATCAGCTCTATACAAGATTAAATAAGGTGGGAATAGAAAGAGTGCAGCATTCCTGGTTCTCCCCAGGGGACAGAGAAGCGAGGCCTCCGTAGCAGATCTGTCTGTGCTCTGCAGGCTCTAACTCTCAATGTGTGCCTTACAGGGGATCTTGTGCAGCCAGCCTGGATGCCAATGTGTCTGTACTAAAGAGAGGCTTCACTGCTCCTTAGAGTCAGGAGTCACAGAAACCAAGGGCCATTTCTGCATTCTTTTATCAGGCAAAACATTGCTTTCAATGCATATGTTGGACCAAAACTCTGCTGTAGCCTCATTTTTCTTCACAGGCCAAACTCAGTCCTGTGTCTGTCTGAGATTCCTCCCACAGAAGAGGTTGGTGAGAAAATGCAGACAATCCTGGGTGCATCCAGCCAAAGAACTGATCGTGCCTCTGTTGCAAGCCTTTAAATCTTTGTCTGGGATTTTACTTGCAGGTTTATCCTTTGTCTTGTCAGTCAGCTCACGATGGTTTTCCTGCTGAACTGTCTGTGGGTTGTTTGGCCACTTGTGTCTGGGTCTGCACTGTCAAGTTTGGAAGTGGTAGTACCCCACTAATGTCTCCACACTGCAAAGACTGTGGTGGAGCTGCCTGTCCTGAATACAAACAAATCAGCGGTGGTGAGAACACATCTGTCATCCTGTGTGCTCCAACAACAATTACAGAATGTTATAATATGTTTATACCAGCAAACCAGTGTTTGATAAGGCAGAAACACGGAAATAGCACCACAGCCTTGAGGCTTCTGTTTGTGTCCTGTTGCAGACCCTTTGCTGCCCTGCTACTCTTTGTGTGCAGGGAGTGTGACTCAAAAGCAAACAAAATGTTGTTAAAACACAGAACCATAGAGCCATTTAGGCTGAAAAGACCTTTAAGACCATGGACTCCAGCCATTTACCCAGCTCTGTCACGCCCACCATGTCTCTTCTTTCAATCTTTCAACTTCATTTGGGAGACCACAGGCAAGTGCTAAGAAAGTTCTCACATCTTCTGTATTTCCTGGAACACACATACAAGATCCAGTGTTCTAACTGTGTCTTCTAGGCATAAAGACATCTCTTTCAAAAGCTTTGTAATGCAAGTGCCCTGTATATTTATGGCACTTCAGCATTTAACTATCTTTAATGACACTGTTTTTCAAAAAGGAAATCTTTTGCTAAACCAAGAGAGACAGAAAGTGTGTTTTAATGGAGTGCAGTTAGCCTCCAAAAGCAAAATAAGCTTCCATTATAAAATTCTGCACTTAAAAGAGCCTTGGCTATAGGCAGAGATGGAAAATTGAAAGAGTATTATTCACAATAGATAAGTTCAAGAGAACTAAATCATAGATGAATTCAGAGAATCCAAAAGAAGCCAAGCTACAGGGGGCTACACAATATTTACTACATTGTGCTTTTGCAGCCCAAGGAGGTGGAAGCTCTTCCTGTTAAACAAGCAGTGCTCTCCCTCTCAGGAGGAGGCAGCTGGCCATTGAATCTCCAAGACCTTGGGAAACTTTGGCTACTTTAGGATAATTGTACTCAGGATGATACAAGGGTCTTTCTGAAGGGTTCAGAATTACACAGAGAGCACAAGAGCTGCTCTGAGCAATCTCCACAGAGAACTGAGCTCACTCAGCCCTTTCCTCTCCCCTTATCCCACTTAAGGCAAATTATTAAGTCTTGCCTTAAAATCCAGCTCTTCCTCTGTGGGGCTGGAACTGCCCTTGTACACAGAGCAGTAGCACAAAGCCACAGGCACCAAATTCTGCATGAGCAGTTCTGCTCTTCCTTTTCCTCCACGTAGTACTTCCACAACTAGCTCACTCATAAGGGACTGTCTTCTATTGTTTTGTGCTGTTCCTCTGCTCTACTTCAGTTACATTCATCTACCTCACTCCTTCAGGCTCCTTTTAGAGGTACAAACTGTGCTCCCATCCTTCTGTCTCAGACGAGCACCTGAAAACGGCGGCCAGGTGACAGCCAGGCAGTGACCAGCGTGATTCAAGTTTTCTGTACCCAAACCAACGCAAAATTTAAAGAATGGGACCTAAATCTTCGATTTACCCTGGTATAAATCTGCCACAACCCGGCTGAAGGGGGTGAGCCCTTGTTCCCCAGTGCACTCCGAGCATGTGTTGGTATCCCTGATGTGGAAATTCAGCGGTACAACAAAGACACCTCGTGGCTGTCCTGCAAACCACACACAGACCAAGAACTCGCCAGCCAGGAGTGTCTGTTCTGGCAGCAATCTCCACTCTTATTCCCTGACAGCTACTTTAAAGTGTAATTAATACCAACCCCTCTTTCAAATCACCTGGGAGAAACAAGAAATTATACTAATAAATTGAATACATTATGTTAATTGTGAGGGATAAATAAATCATTAAATTGAAATGTGAGGTTGTCTTCTGAATTAAGCTTAGGAACTCAAATTATTAGATTAAAAAAAACCTTAAAAATTCTATTCAATAATTTGATCTGATGTGCGAAGTGAATGCTGTAAAAGATTTATCAAGTCTAGAAGTAAGCTCTTACAGTTCTTTAAAATCTTCTTAAAACTTTAATTTCATAGTTAACATGGTAAGTTATTCACATTTGCCTTTAAACTACTCATAGTTTTGTATGTATTTTAAATACAAATGTAAGTGTAAATGTATTTTAAAGTATGTGTTTTAAACCCCTATATAATACTACACACTGTACCCCAAACACTATATTTTAAAAAAATAATATGAAAAATGAAATGTATTTTTTAAAAATAGGTGGAATGATGAAGTCCGTAATTACATTCAGTTGTAGTTTCGTTGTTATCCTTGGCATCACTTCACACACACATATGTGAGAAAGACTCTACAAATACAATAAACCCATTTATGTTAACAAAGTGGCGATTTTTTTTTTTTATGAAACTATTTCTGAGCAGCAAAACAAAATCTTGGACAATGAATGTACCAGCATAAATCCTTGAGCTAATGTGTACAGATGTTTTATTTCCTTCCTTACCTTTGCATGAAAGTTCATTGTTTCATAATCAGGTCAGTAAAAAGGAATAATAATTAAGAGAGGTCATGAAGCTCTTGGAAAATAAACCAACCCACTAGGTAGTAAAAATTGAGAGATCAGATTCTAAACTCCATTTTTTTTTCCAGTGCAAATCTGAAGAAATCATATTAAATCAGACATACTGTAAACTAAATTCTTAGATTTTATTGCTGATTTCTACCAGGAAGACTGAAAGCAGAACAAACTAAAAGCATCTCTAACTCCCACAGGTATTCTGCATAAGTGTAAATGGTTGCTTCACTGAATTAAATAATTTCTTTACATAATTGATATTTCATATTCATTATACATTCAGATCACTGTATTAAAATGAAAGTACAAATGCCCAAACTCTCCCTTTGGTATCACCACTTAAGTCTGTGAAGCAATGCTCAGAATAATTTTTTTCCCAGAATTTCTCTCATTTTTGGAGTTCTTTTGATTTAGTTGGGGAGGCTAGAAACCACTCCACCTTATGCCACAAAGACCTTGTTTTTAAAAATATCTATTAATTTAGAGAAGTTATAGTTATAATAATACTCATTTTATATATTAGTAACATCACAGTCCTATCATGCACGCCCATGACAATAACTTTATTATGTTTCCTTCACGGATGAAAGCAGGAATTTGTTAATTAACTTGGAGTTCTACTGCTAATACAGGCAAGTCAGGGTTTCACCATCTACTTCAGTACATCCCTCTACAAGCATCTTTAGAGCTTTGTTTTAGAATGAAGAGATTAAACAGTGAACAGTGTTGACCAACAACGTTTTTATTTCATTTTTATTTAAGGGTTGTGTGCGAGGTTTCTCACTTTTACTAAAATCAATTGTAAATAGAAATTAATAAGTAAATATCAGTAACAACTATAAAATACTAAAAGATGCTACAAACAATCATGTCAGTTAATAAATTTAGGGAAGATAATACTTCAAAGAAATCTAACCACAGTAAGTAAGAATTAAGCTGTCAAACCCTGAATAGCTTTTTCTCTGCCTAAAGAGATGCCATGAGGGGAAAGATTAAAAAAAAAGGTATCAATTGCCCTAAACCATCACTTTGTCTGGTCTGGGATGATGTGACTTGTGCTGCTTAATCAAAGGCAAACATTTTGTTGTTTTTTTGGTTTTTTACTGCCTTTGTGGTGTTTTTCTAATTTTGGCATGCTGGATTTAATAAAAAAAAACCAGTTAAATTGGAAACACCCAGACACTAAGCATGGAGTTGTAAAGGTACAACAGGCTGAGAGATCTGGGAAAAGATCAAAGAGCACGTGTGGCATGTGAGGAAATGCAAACAAAACTACTGATAGAGGATGCTTGCTGCAGCAGTACATCTACATGACTTTAAAGTACGTGGTCTCCAAGTGCTGGATTGGTTTTTTAATGTGTGAGGATCAATTACAACATAGGGAAACATTCATACATGCTGCTTTAGGCCAGAAAAGCCCATGTTTTAAATAGCTGAGAGAAGTACCTGTAACAGGATCCTTGCAGGGAAGGTCAAACCCAGCCCTGTGAAGGGGCCAGCTGAGGTCAAGGCCAGGGGGAATTTAGCCGTGTATAAATCAGCCATGCTGAGTAATGTCACTTCCTCTGACCACTGCCTTCTCATTGCCACGTCTGAGTCAGCACGGCCCTCCTTTGTTTAAATGAGGTTTATTTAAAGTGTTTTCCCTCCAGAGGTTTGGTGGTACAGTCTCGTTCCTGTGGAAGCTACTCCCATCACCACTGGGCTTATGTGAATACCAGCTGAAGTTGGTTGTGGAGAAACATCGTTGGGAGCAAGCCCTTAACTATCACTCTTTCATTGGCAAACATGACATATAATTTTTAAATGTTTTTCTAGCAAAGAAAAATCACAGCTTATACTGTGGTGTATAAATATAATAATACCTGAAATACGCCAAAGAGAAATGTTTATTTGGGACTAATCTCACATGACAAGAAACTTTGCAGAATGATTGCAGAAGGAATCACCTCAGTGGCTTACACACCCGACTTTGAGGAAATCTCTGCAGGTAATAAATATTAATAATCAAGATGGAAATGTAAAAATCTAAGTTCCAGGTTTGTTCACATCCCTGTTGTGGGGAAACATTTGATATGATGAGAAGTGTTGGTGTAACATTCAATCATGTGCTGGTTGCAGCCTCTGGCAGTCAGTAGTAGCAAGATACTGCTGTTTGTATCATAATTATTATTATTAATAATCTTTAAAATAGTATTTATAATATTAAAATCTTAACTATAAATATTTAACCACAGTAAAAGCTCTACCCTTGCATTTCTGCTTTCATACTTAATATTTTAATTGCTAAGCAAAACTAGATTTCATGCAACAGAAAACAAACAAACAAAAAAAGGCAAAGTCTTAAGTTAGGGATAGAAAAGGATTAAGCATGGATTTGGGAGATACCAGCTTGTTTCATTTAAACAGCTGGCTCCATTTTATAGTACAGTTGTTCTAATTGCAAAATTTTAAATTGTTGTCTAAATGCTTTCTTAGATGCATTGCAAGTTTTATCAGAAGAAAGAGAGTAAATACAATTTTGGTGGTCTGGAAAATGAGATAAAGAAAATAGAGGAAGGAAAGTAATGTTTGAAGAGAAGTGCTTTGGCTGCACCTCCCATCAAAAAACAAAAAAAAAAAAACAAAAAAAAAACACTAAACCAAAATGGAAAGAAACCAGAATGTTTGGGGCTGGTAAATGAGATAAAGAAAATAGAAGAAGGAAAGTAATGTTTGAAGAGAAGTGCTTTGGCTGCACCTCCCATAAAAAAAAAAAAAAAAAAAAAAAAAAAAAAAAAAAAAAAAAAAAAAAACCAAACCAAAAAAACCCAAAAAAACCCCCCAAAAACAAAACGGAAAGAAACCAGAATGTTTTGGGCTGGTAAGAGTCTCACCTGTCTGGATTTTCTGTGTGCCCCTGGTGCAGTTGGCTGGTTTGAGCTGCAGCACTGTGATGCACCAAAGGGTTTAGAAGATTAGTTGCTGCTCCTTTGGCTTACCCAAGAACTCTTTCCACATGGATGCTTCAAAGATTATTTGTTGTAATTCCCGGGTTCTTAGACTTATCTGTAACCCAAAATGCACATGGATATTATCCTTGCATGGCCTCCTCAGCTGCCAGTCACCAAGTCCAGCACTCATTCTTCTTTTCTTCTTAATTTTCCTCACAAGAACAATGTTTTTATTAGTTCTTTTCAGTTCCTAAGATAGTTAAAACTTTTATTTACAGTCTGGAATTGGTTAATAAATCAAAAGGAACAAAAACCAACAAAACAACCAAACAACAAACCCCAAAGCTTTTGAAAGCACTGAAAGACTAATTCTTCTATCTGAAGGGAGATCCAAGGGAGAAGGACTGAGAAAGGTATCTATTTTTCCAGAAAACACATTTTCCAGCTCAGGGAAGGTTGTGTAAAAATTACAGTTTGGCAAAATACCCAGGAAAGATAAAACTGTACTCTTAAAAAATGCTCTATATGGCCATGCAATATGTAGCATGAAGGCGTATAACTGTGTTAAGTATTCAGAATATCACAGAATCACTGAATGGTTTGGGTTGGAAGATTAAAGACTGCCTCATTCCAACCCTCCGCTATGGCAGGGACAGCTTCCACTATCCCAGGCTGCTTCAAGCCCTGTCCAACATGACCTGAGACACTGACAGGGATGGGAATGGGTAAGGAAGAAGTTTAACCTGAAGGAGTTTAACTGTGTTAAGTATTCAGGAATCTGTAATCCTGTTTATTTATGTTTGCTTTCATTTGAGTTATTGAGATGATGCTCTTGATGTTCATGACCAAATATAAAATCAGAGCCCAATAAATGGTAAATGTTTTCATTCAGGTTCCCGTTTGTTGTTCTGAGAGGATTATGTCTTGGAAAGTTTGTTGGCATTCCAGGGAATTCAGAGTCCCCTGGTGAGTTTGCAACTGGAAAATGCTTCATAAGAAAAGAAAAAATCTCCCCCAAACAATAAAAATTCTGTATCATAGTCTTTATGATAGAAACATCATTTTGGCTTTGCAGTAATATAAGCAGCAAAGATCAACTTCTTGTTAGTAAAGAACTGTAAATCATCTCAAATTCAGCAGTGACAACATTAAAAGAGATTTAATCAATAGCATGAAACAAACAAATATTATTATGTACAGAGTGTTCTGGTGTCTACCTAACCCGGTACTAAATAAAGTGCCAGCCTACTCTCTGCTGGGAAAGATATCTTTTGAAGCTCAAGATCAAAAGCACTTTTTAAGCTTAAGCAACACCATACGGTTTCAATTCTTTCTTTCGAGCAAGCACTTTAAAAAGCACAACTAAAATGCAACTGACAAACTCGGAAAATCTTTTGTGTTGTTCCACTTGGATGATCTAATGAGAAAATGGCTCAGTTCTGTTGTAGCTAATGAGGTATAACATCTTCACTGAACCTGAATATAAACCAGATATTTCTCTGAAGATATAGTCTGAACATGCTTCTATTGCTCTACTCATTCATTCTGCCATGTTTTTATTTAAGTGATGTCCAATGAGTAAAAGCACGGGTCAGTTTTGAAATAGAACATTTACACGTGAAATGGCTCATTCCAAAAGTGCTTTGAACTCTGTATACAAGCATTGTGGCTCCAAGTAGGAAAATGTGTTTCACTAACTTCTGAAGGCCCCAAGTCTGGAAATAGAGATATTAATTCAGCCAGAGATCTGTGCTAACACATCTTTGACAGATGAAGTTCTGAGACAGAACCTGAGTGTACATGGATTTTAACCTGCCTGGTTTCAGCAGTGACCTACTATCAATGTGAAGACTGAGGTTTGGCAAAGCAGTGAAATAGCATCAAATCACAGCATTTGTTCTGGTAGGACCTAGAAGGTAATACCCTGCTAAAGGTCTTTGTATATACAGTAAAATATTTATGGCAGGAACTTTATACAAGGATACAATGAAGACATAGGTGTGGAAAGCAGAGGAGTGAGATTTAGTGTACAAGGTAGCATTTGCAGCTCAGCAACAGTTTAGATGTGGTTGAGCATGCTGACAGCACCCTGGCAGTAAAAAATTTAGGGAGACAATTGGAGTAGAATGTCCTTGTGCTGTAGGTGTGTACTGGTAGAGCTTCTTATCCTAAAACTGTGGAATCCAAGAATGGTTTGGGTTGAAAGGGACCTTAAAGATCATCTTGTTCCACCCCCTTCCACTATCCCAGGTTGCTCCAAGCCCTGTCCAGCCTGGCCTGGAACACCTCCAGGGATGAGGCAACCACAGCTTCTCTAGATACCCTGTGCTAGGGCCTCACCACCCTCACAGTCAAGAATTCCTTCCTCATATCCAGTCTAAACCTTCCCTCTTTCAGCTTTACGTCTGTCAATACAGGTACAGACATATCAGCTTCATCATTAAAGCAAAGAGGAGTTAGGAAAAGCTGAACAGGTTGATGAGGATGTGAAAATAAAACTGACTGTACTGATGCTCCTCATCATCCTTAATACTTGGGTTTCAGATCTGTAAAAGAACTCTTTCTGTGCTTCATAAATACAAAACTGAGACAAAAGGATAGAATTGACTTGCAGAACACAAAGTGGGAACAAACTCCACATCTTTGCATTACTTAGTGGATCCTTCTGGTAAACCGATGTTCAAATGAATACTGCAGGCTTTTGAACTGGAAGGAAGGAATTCCACTCATCAAACAAATCTCCAGTGAAGTCTCATGCTGAGATACGAAAAAATACAGGTCTGCTCTGGGACAATGAGCTGTTTCAGTGAGTGGGGTCTTAGTGAAAAACGGGACAACAGAGACAATGACCCTTCTGTTTGCAGGAGACACGTGCTCTGTTGCTGTTATTCTCATGTTTAGGAAACCTAGCAGTGAATCCCCCTAAAAATCTCTGTTCCAGTGAATTTATACTGTAAAATGAGATGAGGCACACCCAACGAATGCAGACAGACTGACAGATGGGTGAGCACAAGAAGATAATGAGCAATGAAATCGGTCAGTGTGACAGACAGTGATCGCAGCAGATGCCCAACTGTTGGGAAGCTTTCTTTAGAGGTTCACAGTCAGTGAGAATTTCAGGGCAAAGTCTGGAGGAGAACAAGGTCCAGGCAGCCCCTTGTCACCAAAAGGGGCAGCAAAGGTTGATGGCCAGTAGCATGCTCAGGGTATGAGGTAGGACACAACTTCACTCTCAACAAGAAGGATGGGAAATGGCAGGACTGAATCACAATAATGGGGACAAGCAGTTCGATGAGGAGAAACACAGAGAGCTGACTCAAACCAACAGGCTTGTGTCAAAGCAATAAATGAAGACTATTTCCTGTGTTAAAGTATTTCCAGTGGAAGAAGATGGGACAAGATAGCATCTTTCAAGACAAGGCAATATAGTCTTGCATTATCAAATTAAAATTGAAAATTACTATGTAAGTGACGATCACCAAGAAGATAAACTGGAGTCCCAGTTAATGAGAAAAGATGGACAGGGAAATTTTAGGCATGAGTATTGCACCTTGAAATGACAGTTTCAAATATTCAGGCAGAATTGCTGTTAAACTGCATTATGTAGTAACATTATGAGGCAAGAGAGTGAGTTATATCTGAAACTTTAATGAAAAAACTATCAGATGTGGATACCCTGTGAAAGTGTGGGTATTTCTGCTCCTTCTGTTCATGTTCCATGTGGATATAGTTGCATGGCATTGTGTTGTGTTTTAAGCCCAGCCAGCAACTAAGTTGCCACCACTCATCTCCTCACCCCATTCCCAAGAGAAATATGAGAAAAGGTAAAACCTGTGGATTGAGATAAAAACACCTTAATAATTGAAATTTTTAAAAAACATTATATCATTATAATAATTCTAATGACAAGGGAGCCAGCAAAAAGAGAGCAAAAATGAAACCTCAGAAACAAACCTATATATTTTATTTTTTCTACCTTTTCAAATCCTGAGGTTGCCATAGAAATTTTATCTAGAAGGGGGAAAAAATCTATTTTAATGCTATGATAACTACATTAGGGACCCATTGTAATTGCATTAATATTGTCCTTGGGGTCTGAATAACACTTATTTTACTTGTACAAGAGGCTGGTAGGCAGCTCCCGTCCTTTCTAGTGCATTTGCTGGCTGTCAAAACACAAGCAATGATCAGTAGTTCTACCTCAGCAAAAGCCACTCATAAGCTTTCAGAATTGCATGTATGTTGTTTGGAACCACTTCAGTGACAGTGGACAACAATGTGTTTGATTTTCTCTATCTGCTATCTCTATTTAAAATAAAACATCTTCCTAAATGAGATCTGGGCATCTTGAGAAACAAAGCTTAGGTCAATCATTATGATTGGCATTGCTTATATATGTAATTATGAAGAGTATGTATGGATGACTGCAATTTGATTAATCACTGGCACAGATTTCATAAGAATTATATCTGTGTATTTTAAAGTAGATGTGTTGAAAAATTAAACCTATTGCTTAGAGGTGTAAATATTACATATATGCACTCTCACTCCGTGGAAAATAGGATAAATCATCTGCATCCAGACCATGAAAATCAAACAAATAAAGACTTCTTCTTCTGTTCATGGAAGTCTGAGGACTTGAAAAGAAAGCAGCTGTAAACTGCTGCTTAATATAGTAAAATATTTAGAGAATCATGAAATAGTTTGGGTTGGAAGGGACCTATTTGGTGACTTCTGTGTGTATTCTCACAGCAGTTGAATGACTGTATGGCAAAATAAATCAATATACACCGTTCCACTCATCTGCTTGTGAAGGCTTCCTTTATGTTCTGTCTGACCTGTAATTAGGCAACGTGAGCTAACAGATTAATAAGAAAGAGAAGAGAAATCAAGAGTTCTCATTTCACCTTTGCTTCTTCCTTATGAGCCAGCTAATGCAACAATGGGCTTGATAACCCAAATTTCCACAAAACCACTAAATTTTGGAGATTTCTCAGCAGGTAGAGGACATGAGATGATGACATTCATATATCACACACTAAACAATATCCAAAATGTACATTAATAGGCAATGTTAATTTGTGTTAAGATATGTAAATATGTTCTATGCATACTTTACTACACAGGCTTATCTCAACAAGGCTGCAAAAATGAAGGGCTAATTCAATTTCTGGAGAAAGTGTCAAAAGGATCTGGGGAATGTTTAACACATTTGTTTGTCCCTAGACAAAATGACCTCATACTTGAGAAGGAAAGCAACAGTCATTAAGAGGAGAGTGTCCACATAGTGGGAAATTAAAAGCAAATGGAATAAATGGAAAAATAAAGAAATAGACAGTAAGAAGCAAAAACTTGAAAAAAAAGATGGAAAGAGCAAATGCAGAAAAGGGGAGAGGGGAAAATAATTTAAGTTTAGATCTATAATAAAAGTAATCTTGACAATATTACTTTTCTATTACTAACTGAAGATGGGAGAAGTATCCATAAATCTGAAATGAAGTGTAGGTATTTACTAAATACTTTTGTACAGCCTTTGTGGGGGAAAAAATGTCAATGTTATGTGTGTCATGCAGTAATAATGAAATAATTTCCATTTCAGTATTGACTTAAATGTTGTTAAAAAACAGCTACTGAGATAAAAGCTGTTTTAATCGGTGACTGAGTAAGTCATATTTGAAGAAGCTGAGAAACATCATGGAATATTTATGTTGACTTACACTAAATTTGGAACATCATCCAGGTTTCAGGGATATTTAAGAAAGGTACATTTTCTCATTATTTAAGAAAGGAAAGGAGAGGAAGCTGGAAGGTATTAGAGTGAAAAAAATATTTTCTATCAACAAGAGGGGCATTCCTACAGTTGCTGAACAATTATTTCAAGACCAGTCTGTGTAATGAATGTTCGTCTCCCATGAGAAAACAGACTCACAAAATGAGCACAGAAATGTTGTGATTTTGTGATGAATGGCCAGACAGCCCATATCCATGTATGCTTCTGTCAACGTCCCTTTTCCCCAGAAAATCTGAAAACAAATTCATGTTTTTCCCGCCCTTCAGATGTTGAACATATAAAAAGAATGAAGGCAAGAAGAGCTGGGTGAAGTCTTGAGAACAGCTGGGTTCTGTGGGTTTCTCTGATGCTCTGCCTCTCTTACTTTTATAAAATTGACCAATGTATAGAAGAAATTCAATGTATAGAGGGAATTCTGTGTGGTGACTTTGCGAGACTTGTCTGAGTTGATGAAGCTGAATTTGATGATGGACGTTGCTTTATATATGCAGAAATGAGTAAATGAATCCTGACAGGTCCCGGAAGTTTCAGCCCTGAAAAAGTGCACAGATGAGAAATGCAAACTGAAAGGTGATTTGAAAATGCTTTTTAGGACACAGGCAGATCCAAGGTTGATGGGAAAAAGAAGTTGAAGGGAGTACGGCTGTCTCCTTCAGAGGATGACGAAAAGAATTTCACTTATGGAATGAGCAGAGGGAAGGAGGGTTAATGGCAGGATGAAGGATTGCTCAGACTACACACAGTGCTGCAGAAGAACTTTGGATGAATGTAAAAAAAAAAAGCCTTCTTTATGTTCATAAAAGGTGCAGTAATCTGAACTGACTGAACTCATTGATTCTAACAAGGAGTTGTGACTGCCATCAGAACACTATACAGTGTAAGACAGCTGAATTTTCACAGGTCAGGCTCAAGGGACTGAAATACTATCTCAATATATTTCTCACCATCTGAATATATATTTCTAAAATTTTGTTGTGCTATGTGTTACAGATTTAGGAAGGAAAACAAAATACCAATGATCAATCTGATTGGATATACATGGACACAATCTCCCAGATCAAACCAGCAGAGAGGCAGGTGGTTCCCTTGCTCAGAATGAAATCCTTGGCAGAAAGGTGAAAAAAATTCAATGTATGCCTGGCCCTCTATTCAAAGAAGGGTCCAAAATACAAATGATGACATCCTGGTACAGTTGGTTGGATGAAGAAGTGGCCTAACAAGCTCTTCACAAAGAACTTAGCTAAGAAAAGACAACAAGGTGATGCCCCACATGCCATATGTGTGCAAAACAAACAAAACCAGCAATCTACTGGGTTACTTCAAGCTCAGAAGAGGTAAAAAAAAGGAGATCCAAAGCTAGTGACACTGAGGGCACCTCCTTCCTCCTCCATGGAGTACAGGAGATAAAAAAGTATATTTTCAAAGCTGATGGCACTTGCTTCTTTTGGCACGTCCTTGCTGTCCATAGTCACAAGGCCACCTCTGAGCACAGCTGCTCCCTCTTTGTTACCTGATTTGGGAGCTTTTGTCCAGGCAGTATTGATTCAATCTGACTGTAGCTCAGCTGTAATCCATGTAAAAAGGAAACACAGTTAATCAAACAGATTTCCTCTGCTAACACATTAGCAAAACTGCCAGTTGCACTTTCCTGATTCAGAAATTTGATCTTTAGAGAGATGATTGGTGGGTTTAAGAAAGTTTGGTGCAATTCACTGATTTTGGATCAGATTACTGCAACAGTACCTTAAAATGGAAGGAGTTGTTGCAATCAGCTTGGTGATGAGTGATTGCTGTTGTTACAAGGCCCACAAACAACAGGGCATTAAAGGAGGTTAAAGACTATTTTCAATCAAAGGAAATTAGTTGTATTATTATTATTATTATTATTATTATTATTATTATTATTATTATTATTATTATTATTATTATTATTATTATTATTA
>VZUI01037964.1:0-12773 GCA_013401135.1 Cettia cetti | reverse complement strand
TATTTTATTTTATTTTATTTTATTTTATTTTATTTTATTTTATTTTATTTTATTTTATTTTATTTTATTTATATTTTATTTATATTTTGTTTTATTTTCATTTTTATTTTAATTTTATTTTATTTAAATTATTTATTGGGTTTTTTTATTGACAAACTGTAAAGGCATTTCTTGCCTCAGAGACCAGAGGCTCTGTTGTAGATGAGAGCTGGGGCACAGGACAGCATGGGGGCCCGAGCTTGGATCACCTCAAGCTCACTCCTGTATTTTGGCCAACACAGGGTACTTCCAGATAGGGATTTGAGCCTGGCAGCTTGGGCTCACACCTAATTAAGTCTGAATGTGGCAGAGTGAATTGGTGTGTGGGTGTACATTGTCACGTGTGCACCAGGGGCACTGCTCTGTGCTACGCTAATTAACCAAGTTTTGTGAGAGGTGACAAAAAACAACTCTGGTATTTTTGTCTCCGGTGCACTTGGAATTTAAGTGAGAAGAGTAAGACAGCAACGTACATTGAATAATTTAATACTTGACTTGCTTGTAGTTGGGGGTCACATTTGTCTTACAAAATCCGTTTGTCTGTGGTGTTTGGTTGATGAAATGAATTGAACTGGGGCGTTGTGGGTAGAAACAGCACATATCAATTCTGCTCTTCTTTACTCTGTTAGTTCCATTTGGAGTCAACATAAGGAAGTATTTAACAACAAAAAAAAAAAAAAAAACAACAAAAAAAACCCCAACAAAACAAAAAAACAACAAAGTTTACCCAATCCCTAATATGATGAACTGGAAAAGCTGTCCGTATAATTTCTCTCTCTTCTTAATTCTATTTCTGTAAACTAAAATTTAGGTTTTTAAAGGGAGTTTACTTAAATCCCTCAAATCCTTCAAATGTAAAACAGTTTTGGGAGAGGTTCTTCTTGAACCTCTTGAACCTAGTATTCTAGAATGGTGCTTTTCACAGCATCTTTCTAACAACCATATTAGATCGATGTTTTAGGTTAAAATAAAAATTATGAAAATATTAGTGTAGTATAAAATTCACTTAAACTGTACTCAGACCATGCTTTACAAAGGTGGATTTAGGGCCATATTTTAAATATAGCACAACATAAATTACTTTATGAATTTGGGCTATGTAATACTCAGCAGTAAGAAGAGGGGTGGTAGCTATTTTCACATAGTGTAGAGAATGCTGAAGAATTAAAAACTGAACTGTCCTACTGAATTATGCAGTATACGTATTTCAGTGGCTATACTAAATGAAGGGCTTTGTTGAGTTTATTTTAATTTTGAAAACTACAGATTTGACATATTCAAGTTGGTTATCTTTTAACTCTTGGCTTTTGCTTCTGGTAATAGCTAATAATTGGAGATGTGCAGAGAGATCTATCAAAGAAGAAAACTGCATGGGAAAAGAAGATGATATAAATGCTTAATGGACATAGTAGACATGCATGCACTGATTTGTGTTAGGGGCAGGACATCCAAGCTGTTCTTTGAAAGGAATCACTCTATGTCTAAAACATCCTTCTATCACTTCTAGCATAGCCCACATGCCCCCAAATATTACCCTTGGCCTTAAAAGTTCCTAGAACCTTTGGGCAGCCTTGCAGCTTCAGTATTTTACTTTGCAGTGTCTCATAAGCAGAAGCCAGGTCCTTCCTGGAAGGAAGTGAAAAGCTAGAGTTGAAATCCATACAGGAAATCAAAAGCTGCATCCAAGATCAAGGCACTCGGTGCAAATGTTGCCGTTTGTGTTTATGAAACAGATGAAGGCCTGTGTGTCAAGTTGAAATTTGCAAACTTCTGGTGGTTTGTGTGTAAACACCAAAGTAACATTGCTTTAAACATGGTTTTGTTTGCTTTAATATCCTATAAATTTTAGTCTGACATTAAATGTGTCACTGAGTGTGATGAAGCTGGAGGGTAATATCTCACTCAAGTGCCATTTTTGTCGTCGTTCAAAACTATGGTAATGCGTTTGATGATTCTTATCTGTTCTTCAGTGTGGTTATCTTTCTTATTTTCATTTTCATACATATCTGAGATGTGTAGTCTGGATCTGGAAGATTTGATTTGCTGCATAAGTTGAAAGAATAGAAGCACTAATCCTCTGTTTTTATTTATTTTCCTGCAATCTTGTAGACCTTGAAATTGAAGCTGGCACATATGTAAATATGATCTTCTTCCTTGGATCTTTTGAAAGTTGATTTTCTCCACAGGTAAATTAATCTGTGATTCTAACAGTGACTGTGGCAAAATCAACCCAGTGGGGTATGGATTTAAGGATTCTTCAAACTTCTGTATTAATAATTCCACTCTGCTCCTGTGCATGGGTCTGTCACTCAGCTAGTTGTACTTATGGAACTGGCAAAGAGCAAGGTTTGCTTGGTAGCAGATATTCTGACAGAGGAGTCAATGTTTGGGTGGAAACTGAATGAATACTCACCTCAGTCCTGATGCTAGTTTAATTGATCCACCTGCCTGTCTATCTCTAGGAGTTCTTTACTCTGTTATGAAGTCAGGTAGAATAATTCCACAAAGCCACAAAAAATACTTTTTTTTTTTTTCAGTAAAATGTTCCCTTGTTTGAAGTAAGGAGCAGTATTGCCATGCTTGATTTCTGAAGTCGTTATAAGAACAGGAAGGGTTTTTTCCATGTACATACACATAGACATAGTGATGCGCTTTAAAGTCTCAGTGCATGATAAAATCTGTGGAAAACACGTTTCTTTTACAAAAAAAATCCCACATTTTCCCTCTGGTTCACATGGGATGATTATTACTGCAGTGTGAGGGCAGGATGTTTCACAGTTACTAAACCCTTCATGCTGGAACAGAAGTAAACGTTAGGTTTATCTTTCATACTTACACTTTCCTTATTCTTGTGGTAAATATTAATAATCTATTGGAAGTTTGTATGCAAAGTTTGGACAGAGTAACAGCATGAACCTTTTTGAAAGTTAATAAAGTTAGAAGTGAATGATAAAAAAGCTTCTGCATTATACTATGCATTGCTTTTGTGCTGCTTCTGTTCTAACAGCACAGCCACATGTCAGAGTAAACATTTAACATTTCCTATGTGAAAATTCGTTTCTGTCCCTCAGGTGTCTCCACATACACATGTTAGAGTTGAGCCCTGCTATGCAGTCACAGGTTGGTCAACAGACACTTGGTCTAATGAAGTTCAGATTCTGATGTGCATCTATCCTGTCAGGTTAGCTCAAGGCTTAAGGTAACACTGCAGCCAAACTCTGTAATTCTCTGTCTTAACTGATTGTTTCTCTGTTTCATTCTGCTCTGGAGGAGGCTGACTTTCTCTCCAGACGTGTCAAGGATAGGGCAAATACTGTTTCTTTGGAGAATTCACATCAGCTGGGTCTCAAGCTGTAAGACCTGAGTCAGACTGGATCACTGAAGAAAGAAAGAAATCTCAGTTACTGTAACATTTACTAGACATATTTCTGCTTGGTTGCTGTGGAATTATGGAAAAATGCTAAAGAAATGGAGACCTTTCATAAAAGCCCAGTGACCACCTTTCTTCCATCCCCAGTTCACTGCTCCTTAGTTCTGCTTCTCCTTCATCCTTGTGTACAGAACATTTTACTACTTGCTCACCTTCCTACAACAAATTCCTCATACCTGTCTGTTTCCCCAGTAGCAGCTTTGGCCTGACAGCCTAGTATGTTTCTTTTGGAGCTTGTACCTTGTGTTTTAGGATTTGGAATGCATCTTCATTTGTTTTGGGAAAGCATCCAGCCTTTTCTTTGTGTTACCACAGTTAAAAATAGTAGGAAAACCAAATGCTTAATTCTAATCATGATTCTAGTGCTGTTGCCCATACTTTGTTAGACAGCTATGCACCAGATTCAAAGTTCTCCAGACAGGACAGAGGGTGGAAACCTTTTCCTGTGATAACGTGCATGATGGTTGTTGGTAGTGATTTCTTTTTGTTTTGATTTTTTTTTTTTTTTTGGTTGAAATGCGCAGTTCATGAAAGAGCTTTTTACAGCTTTTTAGACAAATGGATTTTTCTGAAATACTTTATTGCTTGTCAGGATCTTCCCAGTCTTTATGAATAACTTTCAATTGCAATGTTAGCTTTTTTCAAATGTGTAAGGGATAATAATCTGATGGCCTGGAAGGCCCTACAAAGTGCCGTAGCACTACATAATGTTGGTATGAGGTTATGAAGAGAAAAAAAACTCTACAAGTTTTAAGAATTACTTTTTGTGCTTCTGAAGGGCTTTTGCAACTCCCAGGGATCAACAGCAATGAAGAATATTAGAATATGTGTTGCAAATATTAAAGCTCTCTGCAGTCTTCTAACTTCCTCTGAAGACAATAGTGAAAGAGTTTGTACTCATTTAATCTTCACTTGACAAAATTTGGCATTCTCAAGCAGTGTAGCTGTCTTTTAAAAAACAGTTGAAGGAAGTTAGACATTAAAATCCAATGCTAATTTTGCTTTAAAATGGCAGCTTAAACTGTCAGATAGCAAGAAAGTAATGTTGCCCTTGTTACTCCTGTGTTTTTATGTTTTTTCCCTAGCTCAGAGGCTAAGCATTTCAGTGTGGACAGTCAAAGTTTGAGAAGTTAAAAGCAATCGAAAACAGAAGGACAGAAGGGGAATTTTAAGCAGTCCAATTAGTATGAATTATTTTCAGCATCTTGTGTGACATAAATTAAGTTTTTCCTTTGTTGGCACTTGTGAAAAAATAACAGCTATTGATTGGGCCTGTCGAGCCCTCCTGGCCTGACAAGATATTTTACTGTAGTGTTGTGGGCACAAGCTAGAAATGATGCTGAGAGAGTGAGATCCTCTACAATCATCTCCTCTCATTGTTATTTTTAGTGAGCTTTTTAATTTTTTTTAGATGTACTGTATACAGTAGAACCTTATTAAAGCCTCACTGAAGATCCTCAGATAGTCACCCTCACGAGGCTGCTTCTGAGAAGTTTTTCAGGAGACCATTTTTAAATGCAGCAATATATTGATTTCTGAGGGGGTGCAAGTGGGAGGTTGCTAATCTGGGCACTCGGGTCAAAGCTAGTGTTCGTGTCCCCAATTCCTTATTTTAGTGGGAGTGGGCTGCAAGTGTAGGCACATCTCTGTCACTGATTAGAACTTGGTTGTTAGTTTTTGGTGCTGGCAGTCTGAAAAACTGTGAATGTTGTCTCAAATGTAGAACAGATGCAGATTTTTACTCTGATGAAATGAGGGACCAACATTGACAGTGGTATGAAGAAGAATTTCAGAGGTGACAGTGAGAAGACACAGTGTTTTGTTTTCATTATCAGATCTGAGGTGGGCAATAAATACTGTAATGTTTGCAAAGATCTTATATTTTGGGGCTGAGTATAAGCATCTTAGGGTGAGATGGGCAACTCTAAAGACTTGGTTTTGCCAGGTGAAATAGGTGGGAGAGACAAAGGTTTGAACAATTTGTTTTCCTGATTTTTTTTGTCCCTTTTAGTTTAGTATCAAAATCCCTAATGAGAGGAAACACTGTTGCTTTGCTTTTTGAATACCATTTTACCAGCATAGTCCATGTTTAAATCTAGAAATCGCCTTTGCTACTTGAGCAGCAAACAGTTCTAAACCATCAGTAATCCCTACACAAGGTGGATGGTATTGCTTTGGGTGCTCCTCTATTTTCTTTTCTAAATAATCCCAGACAGTTGTGGTGGCATGTTCATTTGGCAAGAGGTGGCTTTAATTTCCTTACTGTTTTCTATTCAGAATTCCTGGAGACCATTTGGAGGTAGCATATGATAAAGACCACAGAATGCAGACTGAGATTATCTACATATTGGTGGATAGTAGAATTTTTCTTTTTTTTTTTTTTTTTTTTCTTTTCTTTTTCATTATGACTTGTAAGATCACATCTTGCTTCCTCTGTGGAAGCTCCCAACATACAGAATGTTTCTGCTACACTTTCATGGCTATTTCAAATATCCCAAGCCCTTCCTACAAAAGGAGGCATTAATGTCCTGAACACAGTGTAATGCTTCCATTGTTCATTAGAATATTTCTTGTATTTTCTTAAAAATTTGGAAAATAAAAAGTGAGGCAGAGGGAAGGGACAGGAGCAAGGAGAGAGAAATTATTTTGTTAAGGCAGCCCAACAAAACCTCAAGGGCCTTATAGAATGAATCCTTTTAAACCCAACCTTTTATGTCCTTGATAATGCAGGCTGCATCTTCCCTTTAATAATCTCCTCCCGTGGAGTGATTTGGAATTACATGATCTGTGGCATGGAGCTGTATAGCAAGCAATACACTCAAAAGCAGAAGTTCTTTATCAAGAAATTGAGCTTTCCTTTGATTGGAGAAGCAATTGTGTTGCCATTAGTCTAACACATCAAGTCTGGGAAAGCAGATACAAAACTCAGCAAAACAGGGCCAAAAAGCCACAAAACTCTAGACTTTTGTACAGTGTCTTGTTTTGACAGCTCCACAAACTTATAAAAAGGTCAGAGCAATACAACAACAGAGATTTTGGGGATGTGGTTTGTATTTTTTTTTTAAATTTAATTTTAGTTCACTGCAGAAGAAAGTTGGACCAGTGAAAATAAATAATTTCCTGCCCTCTGCACAGTAGTTCCCACCCCATCATGGTATATTAAGCACACATTTCCAATAAAGACTGCTTGAATCATACACAAAAACATTGGAAAATGCTCAAGACTGAAGTAAAATTTTCTAAATCATGAACTGTTAACACTCATGTTCTTTGCTACAACTTGAATGCCTGCTAAATGGACGCATTATTGCCACAGCTTTCATCACCAGCTCCTGCAGTAATCCTTCTGTTTAATGATCCTGATTTAAAAATCGTTACAGTTAACAACTCCTGATATTTTACTTTCAGCATTTTGGCATTCAGAACTGCTTAAATGAAACAGTTCAATCTTCTAAGTGACAATAATAGTTCTCATTATACCAACCTGCAGGATTTCCATTCTGCTACATTTTGATATATTATGGCCTTGCTCCTCTATGATCATTAGCATTGTATTAAAAATACACTTAATCTTTGTCAGAAAGCTCATCAAATATTGATTTTTTTTGTTTGGAAATATAACTTTCTTCCTGGGAATTACTCTTCCTCTTCCCACATTGGACATCAGCTAGAGTTTAGCTTCAATCTAAAGATCTGACTGGATCATGGTGTTATTGCAAGTGTGTACAACATTAAAGCTGCCATTTTTTAGACTAATTCATTGACATAACTCATTAATCTCTGTATTATTAGATACTAAATAATTAAAATAGAAAGGACTTGGGTAAAGTGGTGTCCTTGAAGCCTGTCAAAGCACCCATACTTTCCTGTTTTCGTGATTTTATAGTGAAAATGGGAGGAGACAAAAAAGCCAAAACAATTTCCTACTCAGTCACCAGGAAAGGAGACAGCATTCTGTTTTCTGTGTAATTGCAGCATCTATTTGTCTATACAGCCGTTCATTTGAATTTGACAAATGGGCAATGGTCTCACAGAAAATAAACTACCAGGAATGCTGTGAAAACATGGAGCTACACAGTTCCAAACAGATACAGTTCCATTTGTTAGTTTCTACCTTTTGCTGATTAATAGATAGGGAACAGAAATGAATGAGAGAACTAAGAAACAGTTGTGTGTGATGGAGAGGAAAATAAAGAGCATAATTCAGAAGATGAAAATTAAAAGGGAGATGGAAGAAGAAGAGAGAAACAGCAGCTTTGACTTTTTCTTTTAACTGGGGACTATTTGAATCACAGAATCGCTAGGTTGGAAGAGACCTTCAAGATCATCGAGTCTATCAAAGCAGGATAAGGAAATTTTCCAAGCACAGGAATAGGACAAGTGTAGCAGAAGTACAAAATGTCTTTGATACAAAAAACTTCCTCTTTGCAGACAAAACAGAAAGAGTGGTCAAGCCTTGGCAGGGGCTGCCCAGGGAGGTTTGGAGTGCCCATCTCTGGAGGTGTCCCAGGAAGGGATGGAGGTGGCACTGAGAGTTCTGGGCTGGGGAGAAGGTGGGCATCAGGCACAGCTGGGCTTCCATGGTCAGGGAAGGCTTTTCCAGCTTTAATGATTCTGGGTTTCTGTGATAGTGAAAACTTCCGTGACCACGTGAAACTGATAAGGCCTTTGGGATTTCCAAGTATTGAATTCCACACACAGCTCTGTAGATGTGGAAAAGGCTCTCTAGGTGTGTGTGCTACAGGCCTCCGTAACACATCCAAACCATGCTCCTCTGCACTGAGGCTGTTCCACACCCTTGTGGTCTATCCCAATTCTCACGGATCTCATTTATGTGCTTAAAAGTTTCTTGGAAAAGGAGCCTCAGCTTTTGTGTTAAGTGGAGCAGTTAAGCTCCAGTGGCCCCAAAGAGAGAAATATCATGAAATCCTTCTAGCTTCAGGTTTCTTGAGAGCTCTGTACCTGCTCCTTGTAACTCAGTGTAGCCAACACTACATTTAGAAGCTGTCTGTGCAGTTCTACTACACATTAGTATTTTATGTGATAGAATATGGGAATTAGAGACAATTTACTTTTGCTGGTACCTTGTTCCTGGACATACTCCAAGGAATAGAGCTCATGCATAGCAAGGCTATACAAAGTGCCAACTGTTTCATAACCACCTGCTATAAGCAATTTCAGCCTCATCCAAAAAAATGTAACTTATGCTGGTAAAAAAAAAAAAAAATCACAGTTGTCAATTCTAATTATTCATCTCAAAGGGAACCTTGGCTTCATATAATTTTCTTTTCATCAGTGAATCAGTCCAGTTAAATCTTCTAATTATCATTTGCTTCAAAAAATGAAATGTTATTTAGGTAACAGTTCTTTAAATTCTAAAGTAACAGTGTATGTAGACTTTAACATAATTTAAGTATATGATTCAATATGTATATAACTATTTCATTAGGGTTTGGTTTAGGGTATACCATACAATTTTATGCTAAGGAGATTGAAATAAAGGAATTGAATAAAGAAATTAACTCATTACAGAGACTGTGCCATTGGAGGGTGACTGCAAGGTTAAAATTCCTGCTGAAAGCCTATGGAAGACCAAATGGCATTCCTTGGATTCTGCTTTCGATTATTCATGCTACATGTCATATACCTATAACCCACTCTGGTAGCAATCTCAGCTGACTCCAGCTTCTGTGGATAAAGAGTCAAACCAAATCACCAGTGTGTTCCTCATTTACAGTTAGAGCAAAACCAGGATTTGAATGTCACAGGATTTTAACCTGACCCAATTAACTGAAGAAGTGATAAAGAACATTTTCACGTGAGCAAGGAGAACATGGTACTTCTAAAACAGCACAGTGAAGGTTGCCACAACTAATTGGCTGCAAACAATACTTAAATAGGCAGGCAGAAGAAAAATTAAAGACTGAGAGTGATTTGGGTTGGTTTTGTTCAATCTGACACACATAGATGTATCACAATACAACAGATTAAATTTGTATCTCATCTTCCTACTTAGATAAAGTGAATAATCAGATTTATGTGTTCCTTGTGCTCTGGCCATGCAGTGGATGTCCTTTTGTGGTCTGGAAAAAATTCTGGTCAGAATGACTTGGGGAACTCAAAACATGAGTCCACATATTAGTGACATTTATTTTAAATTCTTAAATCGTACTTTAAAATTTATCTGCAAGCCAAAACAGAGCAACAGCACTGTGTACTCAAATGACTAACCTTGTCACCTCCTTCTAAATACAGGACATTATTTTGATTCAGTGCATAAAGAATCAGAACCCATTCTCAATTCTGAGGGCTTAATTTTTCAGCAAAAAGTTCATTAACTGGGAAGCTGATTTCTTTTCTTCTGTAGCTACAAAGGGCTCTTCCTACAGTAATGGCAGCTTTGCTGTTTCACCTTTGTCTGTCCCCAAAATCCTTACCTGGCCAGCAGAGCATGAGAAGATTATCCATAGGGTTCAGCTGTCAGCAAATCAATAACTGTTTCTTTAGGGACTCAGAGTGGAGGAGGCTGAAACATCAACAGAGCACCACTGGAGAAATCCCACCTAACCACAGATTTTCTTAGATTTCAGCACTTGTTGCACTTCTTGATGCATAAATCAGCTGGGACAGGATTGGACTCAACCCCAGGGACAGGATTGTCCCACAAAGGTTTATTCAGCAAAGGGTTTTCAAAACAAAAGCTGCTGTTATCTTTGAATGAATCAAGAAAAAAAACCCCAAAACCCCACACAATCCACAAGTCCCAAGTTCTGCATTACGTACAATATTTGCATACCAGAGAATGAATTGCCCAAGGCAAAATTAAGAGATTGTGCATAGAAGTTTATTCAGTAGGAGAGAAATGCAACATTACAAAGGAGAGTATGATGGGAAATCCATATGTGTATTTCACTTGGAAAGATTGATAGGAATGCCTTGAGAAAGCTGGTCTTAAAGAAATGGTGGTTTGGTAGAACTAAAAGCAGCAGTTGAGGATGAAATTCTCTACCTGTGTTTGGCAGATCTTGAAATCAGGTTTCTGCTTCTTCCTGTTTTCTGCTGGGTTTTGACAACCTACATGAGAAGGTAAGTTCTGACGAGACTTTTTACCACGTTTTTCAGCCTACAGCTCTAGAAGAAGGAGGAATACAATTTCTTCCAAAAAGATCTCCAAATGCCTTATGTTTGTACAGGCATTATTTCCTCCAATCCCTGTGCTAAGAGAAGTGAAGAGGTGGGTTGGCTTTATTTTTATGTCTTTATTCTAATTACTACCATCTGGAAACATCTAAGTCACCACTGACAGAATCAGTAGGGTACACAAAAAATGGTAAACAGTTTTTTTTCACAGGTTAATCCTGATGTCTGACAAAACAGCCCAATCCATACAAAGATGCATTTTAATCGAGCTCAACATCCATGGGCAGGAAATACAAGACATATAAACAGAAAGAGAACAGCCTGGGAAAGAGAGACTTGCCTGGTCTTATTATTAATGTCACACTGATTGAGCAATTCACAGTTCAAACCTAAAGAAAACAAATATTTTTACTCCTCTGCCAAGGAATATTTCTCATGGATTGGGTATTCACATGTTTAAAATCATACTCAGAGAGTGGAGCAGGCTCAGAGAGAGATGTTATATAAGTGTGGCAGAAAAATACTTGTAGTGAAAGATTGAAAGAGTTCACCCTTTTCAGCTTTTCAAAAGGAAGATTGAAAGCAATTAAAAATTGTTGTATAAGCACATTTATGAGGAGAAAATATCAGTTAAAAAGAGCTCTACAACTAAGCAAAGAACAGTACAACATGGAAAGTGAAGGCTGGCAAATAAAAGCTGTTAAAAACAATTGGCTTTAACAGTGACTGTGATAGAATAACAGCAGCAAACTATTGAGAGAGAGAATTTTCCATCTCTTCAAGAATACGGATTGCCTGCCAAGAGAAATTCAGGCACACAGAAATTCATATGATCAAGGCAGAGTCATTAGGGTAAGCATATGATAAACTTAAAAAGGTAATTTCAGCCAAGAGAGGTCTGCTAAACTATAAAATATACATCTGAACAGTCTGAATGTGAGAAGCTGCTTTAATGAATCAATGGACACAAAGTATAAATCAGTTGCCAGATAATTCAGACTTGTGTGTAGCCAAAGGGCAGAAATAATTTTGATGTCCAGAACCAAATCAGGACATTTCATAGAATCACAGAATGGATTGGGTTGGAAGGGGCTTCAAAGATTCCAACCCTCCTGGCAATTTTCCTTTAAAGTAACTGAAAATTTTCCACTGATTTGGCATGAACATGCTATTATTTTCTGTTTTGGGGAACCTGTTTTGGTTTTTTTTTTTTTAAATCAATAAATACAAACTTTTAAACACCTGGTTCCTGTGTTCACATTTATTTGCATACATTATCTCTTCACAAGGCAGGTGCTAGTTTAGGATTTCATTCAAAAACCAAGAATTCACTTAATATATCCTATCTATCATCTTGTTTGGTTGTTTTTGTGAAACATTTCAGGACCAAAAAGAAATGAATATGGAAAAAAAATTATCTATTGAAGTGAACCAAAGCTGCATATTTGGCATGAATTGAGTGTTATTAGCACATAAGTATTTTGGTATATCATAAAATACCGATGGCACAAGAAACAAGATTCTGTTAGGTCTTACACTGATTTTCTACCCAGACTATGCTGCTAATTAATACATAAAGCAGGCCAATGCTAATGGCATAAGCAAGCATTGTAAAGCTTTCCACACAACCTCATCGTTTTCCAAAAACCCCTAAGTGTGCTGATTGCCTCAGTGAATAAAAGCAATATTTCTTTTTCAACCATTAGGACTTCTCTGAACCAGCACTCCTGCTTCCCTGCTTCACTGACTCAGTGACTGCAGTGATGTTTGTGCACATCAGGTCTCTCAGTGCTGATATTCCCCTTGTCTGCCCTCTCTGGGCCGTGCTGGAGCCAGGGGGTGCCCAGCTGGGCAGGAGGGTCCGGGACATTAAAGGCAGGGAGTGCCAGCCCTGGGGACATTAAAGGCAGGGAGTGCCAGCCCTGGGGACATTAAAGGCAGCGAAGGCCAGCCCTGGGTGGCAGCAGGGCCAGGGCAGGGCCCGTCCCCTGTGCTGGCCCTGCTGAGGAGCCCCGAGGGCTGTGCCCAGCTCTGGGCCCTCACAAAGAGCGACATGGAGGGGCTGGGGCTGTCCAGGGCAGGGAACAGAGCTGGGGAAGGGAATGGAGCCCAGGAGGGGCTGAGGGAGCTGGGGAAGGGAATGGAGCCCAGGAGGGGCTGAGGG